>BJCM01053656.1:0-23008 GCA_018326385.1 Flaveria bidentis | reverse complement strand
TATATATATATTCTACTAGAACTCATAAATACCAATTATTTATAAATTTATAACACTCTACGTTATAAATTATTATAACTTGTTTATGTGGTTTAATAAATGAAAATTAAAAATAATTTTTTTATGTTGATTACATTTATAATCCACATGATTCATTAGAATATAAAAGTTTAATAAAGCAATTTATATCATATGAAAATTCAAAAATAAATTCGGGTTCGAATTATAATTTGAAAATTGACGGATGTTACATTTAGTCCTTGATGTTTAGATTGTTTATTATTTCATGTAGAAACCTTTTAAATTAAATTTTGAAAATTACCAAATAAACCCTAGACTTATACAAACTAATTTGAATAATAAATCAAATTAATTAGCTTAGTAATCTTTAAAACTTTTATAAGCTTGTAACCTTATAACTTGAAAATGACGGATGTTACACTAGAGTTGTTTATTAAAAATATATAAGCATTTGAGAAATTTAAAAATAATAATTCATTTTGTTTCAGTAAAATACTAAGTTAGATACCATATGTTGTACATGTTGGAAAAGTAAAAGTCGTATGCGAGAACATAAAAGTGTGAATATGAAATTTCGTAGTAAAACATACCTAGATTTGAGACGATGAAACCGTGATTTACATTGAAGCAGAGATATTGTTCTATAGTGAGCCTGTAGTGTCTACATGACATATTATCTGAACATGCTTATTATTGACAGTTAAGGTGTTGTTATGCGGGAATTCAATCCATATTAGATGGGGATTGGATAACCAGGTATAGGGTTGGTTATGGACTTATTTTATTGGCATCATACATGTTGAACTCTATTTTAATTAAACCTGCAAACTCATCAACTATTATTAGTTGACACTTTTAATATGCTTTTCAGGAATCGGAAATTAAAGGCAACTTGGCTAGTTATACTATTTGAAGAACCTCACGTAGCAGTTGTACCAAGTTCTAAAAGCACACATTTACTAAACATTAAGAGTGTATTCGATGTAATAAAGCTTTATTATTCCCCTGTAAACAATGTTGTTCTTGATATTTAGTCTGATCGCACTCCTAAGCTTCCGTTGTATGCTAAAAGTGGGGGTGTGACAGGTTTGTAACTAGTAAACACAAGAATTGCCTACATGGAAGCGCATTTTCCCCAACCACTTATAATGGTCTTAACATAATTATCACCGGTGCAACAAAAATGGGTCAAAGATAATGAAGGAAAGGACGAGCTATAATGAAACAAAGCAGAGGCCGGTATAATCATGTGACAATGATCTCGTAAGCTTATAACCAATAATACTATGGAGTAATGATCTTTTACCATGCATATACATTCTACAATTTTTGAGTGTATACAAATATATATTTTTTTGTTTTTAGTTCCTTAAGAATTTATAATAATTAAAAAAATCATTCAAGTATATTACTAAATTTATACTTAGCCGTACTAGATTATGCAAAATAAGTTATTTTTATATTTCATAATTGCCTTTTTCTTTCTCTCATATACTCATGAAGAACCGCATACGTTCACGGTCTTTTATTTTTCTCTATTTAATTATTTCACTACTTAAATACATCATCTAAATATATTTATAGAATGTATTTTTCTATTTTATTTCACTACAAAATAACATCATATATGTCTATCTATAAAATGTAGTGTAGATGAAGTATTATGAATGATTAGTTTATAAACCCATCAGTTACACAAGTTGATTAAAGCATCAGTTACACAAGTTGATTAAAGGAAAAGATGTTAAGTTATAAATCTTAACTAGCTTTAGTAAACCGTACGTGCACAGATTTAATAAATAAAATATAAAATAAAATACATAATTATTGTTTATAAAATGATATTCTTAGATAATATATGATTGTATGTATTAATAAAGATTATTAAGTGATAAAACAAAGATATCAACTTTTATAAACTTTTTTTTATTTTGTTAAAAAAACTACACATTTTGTTACAAAACAATCTGTTTTAAAAAGATCCCGTTACTATAACTCTCAAATTTAATTATTTTTTGTTAATAAAAATTTTACTTTTTAAAACACTAATTTTAAATATTTTGTATTTTAAAAATAGTTATGTTTTAGAGCATTCACAACCCGTTTGGTATATGTATGTGAGTGTAATTCTTAAATTACATAAAATGATTATAAGTAGTTGTGAGTGGATGAGAGATAAATGTTACTGTTCAATTTGTAAATTTAAGGAATTATAATTCAATCCTTATATTTTTTTAATATTTTTAAAAGTTGTTGTGAGTGTAGAAGAGAGAAAAAATAATGATGAAGGTATAAAAAGTATTATGTAATTAAAAAGATGAGAGGAAAAGTTGTGTTTTTAGTGTAATTATATGGATATAGATAAGGAATAAGTTGTGAATGCTCTAAGAAAATGCTATTTAATTAAAATTTTGTTGTTTGTTTAAAAATAACAATAATAAAAAGAACTCTTTCTTGATTTATTAAAAACGTATTTTGGTCTAAAAAGAAATTAATAATATTAATAGTAATTAATTTAAATATTAAAAAGTATTTATGCCAAATGTCCACTCAAACCTTTTTTTTTATTATAATCAATAGATTTAATGTAACATTCGTAGCTTTATCATCAATATCTAAAAGACTAAAATTACTTTTAAACCATCTCTAAAAAGACACTCCTAGTGTTTGCAGGATAACGAGGGGGAAAAGAGAGGACGTCCTCCTGTACACATGACAAGTAGAGAGTGCAATGACCATCAATGTGGAAGAGAGCATCGGTGGGATGGGAGGGCCAATTTGTGAGTGAGAGAGAGAAAGAGAAGTAAATCGTGTGGAGACTGGAGAGAACGAGACCGAAGGATGGTTCGTATGTAACATGGTAAACACGTTAACTGCCAATGTGACAAAATGGTTCTAAGTGCAACAAAATGGGTCAAAAATAATGTAAGAAAGGATGAGCTAGAATGAAATTGGCCTGAGGCCGGCATAATCATGTGACAGGATGCATGATGCCATGATGGATAGGAAGAATTGAAGAAGCAACACAAAATGGAGTAACAAAAAGCACGAAAACACCTCCTCTGGCCTTTGAAAATGACTGAAGTTTACGATAAAAACTAAATACAAAAGATGCATACCATCCACTTAACAAAGAATGAATTCATAAATTACAACAAAAAGTATGTTATTCATTTAATTTATTTAATTTTCTCTATCTTATTTTATACATACATATAAATACATAAAAAATAAAAACAATATAATGTTATTTATATAACTCAACTCTTACAACAATTAACACGGACACAAATAACTTAACATCAATAAAACAAAATGGGTAACTTTGTAAAATAGTAACCAACTTTAGAAAGTGTCCCACTTTGATAACTCAAGTTTTAAAAGTGTTTCAATTAGATCACTCAGTTTTTATATTTTATACAAATTAAAAATCATAACATATTTTTTAGCAAGTTATACTTTAGGATTCAGTTAAAAAATATTTTTTTTCTATTTTTTGATGCTGATATGGAACGTTGACATAAATTTTAGACACTTTTTTCATAATTAATATGCTTTTTATTATTTTTTAATATAAATATATATTAAAAATTTTGACTCTCATGTTTTTTTCATCATTACTTTCTCGTCATAAGAAAATTTGATAATGACTCGATTTGATCGTTTGATAGTTCAATTTAAAAAAAATATACATAAATAACTAAATTAATACACTTTTGCAAATTGATTACTATTCTGTGATATTTCTCGAAACAAAAACACATCGAAGAAAATGAAAATAATTTTATTAAAACAAACCACCACCAATGAATCTATATAATTTAGACAAACAACAACATTCCTTTTTACCACCATTTCCAAATTCAATACAAAATCTTCATCACACTCAGACTTCGAAATCCTCCCAAAAATACTACAACTTCTTCATTAACCATCTCTTCATCTTCACAACTCACAAAACTCTAAAAACCCTAACATCAAATCTCCAACAACCACCATGAGCACCACCACCATCTCCGCCACCATGAGCACCACCACCATCTCCGCCACCACCACCATATCCGCCACCACCACCACCACCACCACCACCAAGAAGCCATCAAAAGGCCGCATAAAGATCGAAATCATTAAATCAAGAGAATCGAAGCCCTAAACCACCGTCAAGTCACCTTCTCCAAACGCCGTGCCGGACTTTTCAAGAAGTCCGGCGAACTCTGCGTGTTGACCGGAGCTCACGCCGCCGTGATCATCAGCTCCCCCGGCGGTCGTCTCATCGCCTTCGGTCATCCCTCCGTCGACACCGTAATCGACCACTATCTCAACAATAATAATAATAATAATAACAGTGTATCTACATCGCTAGGGTTAGTTGACTCTCAGGTACCTCCGCCGGTGGTGGCGGAGTTCAACCGGCGGTACGCGGCGGTGGTGGAGGAGTTGGAGGCGGAGAAGCGGCGGATGGCGGTGGTGGTTCGGCGGACGACGGTGGCGGAGGGCGGTGGATTGCCGTGGTTTGAGGAGAATGTTGGTGAGATGGAGATGGAGGAGCTGCAGGAGTATTTGACGTCGTTGGTGGAGCAACGGAGGAAGGTGGTGGTGAGAGCTGATGAGTTGATGATGATCAAGAAGACTCCGGTGGTTTTTGGTCGGAACGTGTACGGTGGTGACGGTGGTGACGGTGGTGACGGTGGTGACGGTGGTGACTGTGGTGGTGGTGTGACTTAGGTGGGTTTTGATTATGATATTGGAGTTAATGATGTTAGTGAGGGAATGCATTATTGATTTGTGTGATTGTGATTTTGGTTTATAGTTGATTAAGATTGTTAATGATTTTAGTTATTTGGTTTGAAATCTTTTAAGCTAATGCTGCATTAGTGTTTATATATTGGTATTGTTTTAATGTTTTAATTTTAAGTTGTAACGGGGGAGGCTACCATATTTTTATTTTTTTTATCCCAGGACACTAATCATAATTCAATTAAGTCGCTACCAATCCTCTTGTTTTCTCATGTTTTTCTCATGTAGCATATAAGAGACACATCAGGTTTTTTTCATTTTTATTAAAAAGTATCGTAAAGAAAGTATGTGACTATCCTAAAAGTACACTGGCTATTACAAACGGTCGATTTCTTACGAAAAAAAGACAGCTAGGGTTAGTGGGTGCTTGAGATTGTTATTTGAAAAGTCTTTTTAGTTTTTGAAAATGAGATTAGTTGAAAGGAGATGAAAACAGTGTTTGGATGAAGACGAAGATATGAAAAGAAAAATAAGTTTTTGAGAAGTTAAATGGAAGTGTAAATAAATAATCCCAAACATGATTTTAAACATGATTTTAGTAGACCTAAAATCCTGCCTGCACTACATAAGGTGCTTGCGGTGGTGTGGAAGCGCAAACCGCGCAAACCACGCAAACCAGAGGCATAAAACTGGAGGTGTCTCATTCCACCTTTAAAGAATAATATTTTCGTGTGTTTGTTTTATATTTTGTTTCAAGTATGTCTTCAAATATAATTTGAAGTACTTAAGACATAATTAATTCTACGTAAATAACTAGAAGAACGCGTAACTAAATACATTTTAACATATACAAACAGGGTAATTGACTTGGATAGAATAATGATCATTTTGACAAATATACGAAACTAATATTTCTACCATGTATTTGGGTTATGGTTACAAAGAAATCTACAAAAACACGATCTTAGAAGACGTTCTAATTTTAAATGTATAGAAATTTTAAAAAGAAAAATAATTAAACACACACAAAGATGTATGGATGTTTTAGACTGTTCTTCACATCTGAATATTATTATTAAAATATATATACTTTAAACTTGTATTAAAGGCTAAATGCTTTTTGGTAAACACAAAAGTATTATCGAAGTTTAAAAGTAGTTTCATATCATCTAGCTTTTAGGAGTAAAGTTTAACATAGACCGAATTCAACGAAATTTTCCCCTAAATCTTTTCAATTCTCATCTTTTCAAAACTCCGTTTTTCTTCCAAGTCCAATCCACTTGGTTTTCTTTAAGGCCGTAAACAAGTCGAGCCGAGTCAAGATGGGTTCGAGCTCGAGCTCGAACCTTATCAAGCCGAGCCGAGCCGACTCGAAATTTTTAACGAGTTCAAAACATCGGCTGGTGAAAAGCTCGAGCCAGCTTGTGGCTCGTTCAAGCCGGCTCGATTTATTTCTTTTCATATTAATTTATATAAAAACACAAAAAATATATATTAGGGCTTTTAACTTTTGTTGGGTACTCGATACTTATGCGAACAAAGATCATTATTTTGAATATAAGCAATTTACTATCAAGTTATAGATTTTTTAAATAAAATATTTAATGTTTCTAAAAAATTCATTTTTATTTTAAGAAAACCTTTTTAAAATCTTAATATAAAAATAACAATCATAATATATTTTATGCACCAAGTCACTAGAAATGGGCAAATCGGGTTTTGGGCCATACCCGAAACCGGGTTCAAACCGGGTGGGGCCCAATCGGGTTTTTTGTACCCGGGTATTGGTGAACCCGGGTCGGGTTCGCTTACGTGAAAACCCTACCCGCCATACCCAGGTCGAGTCGGGTCCAGGTCGGGTTCGGAACCGGGTCTACTTTTTTTCCTTCTTTTCTTTTCTTGTTTTTATATCCAATACCGGGTTCAACTCGAGTTTAAACCGGGTCGGGTCGGGTTCGCTAAAAATCTCAAAAACTAAACTAGTTCCAACCCGAGTATACCTCAAATCGGGTACTACCCGTACCCGGGTCCGGGTCGGGTCCGAACCCGGTTTTTATGCCCACTTCTACAAGTCACAAGCCGAGCCAAATAACCGAGCCACAAGCCGTTGGCTCGAGTTCCGCTTGTTTAGAATTCGAGCCGAGCCGGCTCGTTTGATACGAGCTTTTTTCGAACCGAACTTTTCTCGAGCGAACTTCAAGTTACGAATTTTTTATAGAGCCCTAGTGTTCTTTAGATCATTTGGTGTATGCAAACTCTTAAAAGCTAATCATGTGCGCACACAAAGATTTAAACATAATATTATAAAGGAATATTATGTTAGTATCCCGTGTATTACACGTGTTTAAGTAAAATATTAAATAGTTATTAATAAAAATTAATGAATTATAAAACAATATTTTGATATAAGATACGATTGTCATTACGTACGAGTGATAAAATGAGGATGTTATTTTTTAAACTTTTGTTTATTTATTTATTTTTCTCAAAAAAAGTTGGTATTTAAACAAATTGTTTCAAAACAAACCGTTTCTAAAAAATTAACATTTTTAATAATTTATTTATTATAAATTTGAAACTTAATTAATTTTGTTTCATAAGAATTTCTTTTAAAAGGTACATGTTTTAAACTATATCATGTTTTTTAAAAGTATGATATTTTTTTGAAAAAAAATATTATTTTATAAAAATTTATTTTTTTTACATATTGCATTTGTAGAAAGATCTTTTTTATTTAAATTTAATAAAACATATTTTAAATATGAAAATAATTAAATAATATCATTTGTAGTTAATGTAATATTTATTACAAAAGAGAAGCAGGAAAATAAAATTTAAGAGTTTTAGAATTGTGTCAAGTATTTTACAAAAACTTTCTTTTATTAGTAGAGATAGATATTAGTTAAAGTTTGTTGTAATTATTTTACAAAAATTAGAATATATGATTAAATCATACTTTTTTAGTTATTTATTATGATGGTAATATAATAAATAATTTATTAATAATCGTTACAAAAATAAAACTAATACAACTCTAATAATATGTTGTTGTTAAAAGGTTGTATTAGATATTGAAAAGTTTGTAATATGCTTTAAGCAGCTGTTTTACCAAACTTTAAATCAGTAAGTTTTATTAAAATAAAAACAAACTTTTTGTTAGATAAATAAAGTTTTTTTATAGATAGTTAAAACTGTTTATAGCAAATGCAACATTTTTTATTAGAAAGTACAATCTTCTAATTAGAAAATGGAACCTTTCTTGAAATGTTATTGGGTTCATTTTAAACATGCAATAATCTACCATACAAGTACAATTAAAGTTACCATTAAGTTGTTAATTGAATCGTTTACATGCAACGTGTGGCTGTAAATGTGAAACATTCAATCCCACGTAAGTTTAGCGCGAACTTGTGTAAAATGTATGAGTTATGAACACTTCTAACATATGTAACATATTAATGTTCGTTACTTGTATTAAAGTTGTAAATGGATTGACCTGAGCTTTACAATATATCATTTTCGATTAATTTAAATGAGTTGATGGGTCCTCAAACTCAATTTTAGTACGACACAAACATAACCATTTATAAAAAGTTATGATTTAGTAACTAAACGGTTTAAACCTATCTAACCTAAAACATATATAGCTTGAAGACAATTCCAATGTACGTATTTAAAGACAAAACATGTTCATAAATCATGAGACATCGACATGTCCCATATCTTATAGTGTCACTTCCAATATTACAAATCAGGCCCAATAAAATTTTGTCTAAACGGGCCCACGTTTAGAATGATTTAAATATTTCTAATCATGTCGGCCCAATAGACAGGGCTTAGAAAGTTAGAATAACAGAAATTATGAATTATGATATCATTTTTTAGTTAGCACTTAGCACCCATTTTTTCTTGACGACAATACCTCAAAATAAGGGTCAATAACTTTTTTTCAATCAAGTTCGAACCCAGGAGGTTTTAACCTTAAATCATTTTCATATATTTTGTAACTTTAAATTTTTTTAATATTTTAATTATAACTTACATATTTTTTTTTCATTCATAACCTCAAAATGGAAAGTATCAATTGATTTTACTAATCTATAGATATTAATAAAAGAAGCTTTATTTTGCCACTTGTCATATTCTTAAATCATTTTTTTGACACTTGTTATTTTTTTAAACATCCTCATTTTATTTTCTCTCCAAAAAGGTATTAAAGTAATTTAAAAACTCTAATAATTTTTCTCTCTTCATAAAAACTAATTTGATCAATTGATATATTTTTCTATCTCATCTATATTTTTTTAAAAATCAAACTATGTTTTTAAAAATAAATTTTATTAAGAAAATTTAAATTCATATATTTTCTAAAACATGAACCTTTTGAAACAAAATATTTTAAATTAGTTCTTTTTTAAAATAATTATAAAAAATATGGAATTTTCTAAAGTAGTTTTAATAAATCAACTAGAATAATTGGAAACTTGAGTTTTTAATAAACAGGATTTTTTTAAACAATAAACTTTTATTAAAAAATCTTAAAACAAATATTTAAAAATGAAACTATTTAGATAAATGATTTAAAAATAGTATAATTGTTTTATCTCTGGAACGTATATATAATTTTATACATATCTTATATTAAAATATCGTATTATAACTTTTCATGTTTATTACTAAGTATAATCTGTTTAACTAGACTATCTATTTATCTACATATCTATCTGTCTATAACTTATCTATTGTTTATCTACTTGAAATAGTTATTTATATGCAATTATAATCATATTTTATCTTCATACATTAGTTTTATAATTCATAATTTTTTATTACTAATTATTTATTAATTTATTTATTCAACCCGTGTAA
Source organism: Flaveria bidentis (assembly GCA_018326385.1). Classification (NCBI taxonomy): domain Eukaryota; kingdom Viridiplantae; phylum Streptophyta; class Magnoliopsida; order Asterales; family Asteraceae; genus Flaveria; species Flaveria bidentis. The sequence goes on along the minus strand of BJCM01053656.1, from coordinate 13,381 downwards.
TACACGGGATACTAACCTAGTTTAAAATAAAGACATACAAGTAATAAATAAAAATTCTGATATTGTTTAAACAACAATATTTGGAATTTTATAAACATATGTTTTACTTTTATTTAGTCTTTGTTTTAATATTGTATCTTTCTTTCAAATTTTATATTATATTTATTTATTAATGCAGTATGAGCTTTTTTTTCTTTCAAAATTGTTTACATTTCATTTTTCATATGCCCAAACTATTGAGATAACTTTAATATTTTAATTTATTTGTTCCATATCTTATATCATACTATAATTTAAGTTCACAAGTGCTATTTTTTCTATTTTTTCAACCCGTGTAAGACACCGGTAAGTAATCTAGTTTTCCTAATATACATGTTTCAATCATGTAATCATATTTGTTGCCAAACTAATTTGTGCGAGTAGGCATAATACATCGTTATTATTAAATATTAAAACTCCTACTACTTCTTTTAACAGTGTTATCATAAAATTATTACTTTCTACAAAAGTATTATAATGGTTACATATTGTTGATGTCTATTTAAGTGAAAAACACTATATACTACTTCAAGTCTTCAAACGCTTAAAATATTGACCATCACATCATACTTTAAAGCAATGAGCAATCATCTGGTTGGCATAATCATCCAATGTACACGTGATGCATGGTCTAATTGTAAAAGATTTAACGCTCAATAAACGTTAAATAATATCATTTATTCTAAATTAATTTTGTATAGTTTGTGTTGGTCTTAAGAGTTATATAAGCTTCCCGTTAAAAAAACATACCCTTCTAGCGAACACTTTTTGATTCTAGTCGGTGGTAGAGCTTAAATCACATTATAATGGAGGTGGAGATGAAAAAATATTTTATGTGACGAGGAAGGGGCGAACTTTATATATATTAAAAAATTTAAACTACTGAGCGGAAAATTAATACTACTGATGAAAAAAGAGGAGAGTGAGCATACTAATTAAGTTTCGCCACTGATTCTAGCCAGTATTCTTGATCAATGCCGAGACGAGTAGGTATTGCTCATTTTTAATATTGGAAAATTAAGCCTTTACGGGTATAAATCTATTGTATAATCGAATAAAAGGTTTGGCTAACCATTTTGTAAAATTCACGGAAAAAACAACATTTTTTTAAATTGTATATTATAAAATTTTAAAATAGTGAAAATAAGGTTAAAATTGATTTGAAATCTATCCTAATAATCCTTTATATGTTTTGACACATAACATTTTCACATCCACTCTCTGATTAATTTTTCTGCCTAAACTATTTATTTTATTTTAAAAAATCAAATAATTAATTTTCAAGTATTGTTGTTTCTCTCTCTATTTCATAAACCCAACTCATTCTTGAATCAATTATTTTATAAGATATTTTTTCATTAGATAAAAATAAGTTTTTATTAAAAAAGACACTTTTTCAAAAAACTATGAGTTTTTTTCTAGAATAACAAAAAAAATAAAATTATTAGATATTTTTAAATCAATATTTAAAAAGAATAAAAAATTTATATAAAACATGCTTTTTTTTAAAACGCAGAGTTTTTAAACAACAAGATATTGATAAAAAAATAAGATACTATAAAATTAATATTCATTTAACCAATGTAATATACAAGGTTACAGTACAGTAAGTAATAAAATAAACAAAACTTGATTTGAGATCTAAAACACATGCAACTCATGCTCATGGTATATTTCATTTTAAGTTTGGAGAAAGCTTGTGTTTTCAATTTGAGAATATCACGTGATCTTTTTGAATGTCTTTTCTAATAAATCGTTCATCGTTTGTAGATTTATAAAAAGTTAAAGTAAATAATATGTAACTACTTTATATGAAATCCTTAACTCAATTTGGCTATTTTTACGCTTAAATATCATACATGTATATGAAATAAAAATGTACAATATTACCTAATATGGTATTGTTTCAATATAAAATAACTAATTCCATCCCGATTTGACATCAAATGAAATACAAATAGTAAAACTTAGAAAAAGTTTTGACTAAACATTTGAAAAAAGCATTGATGTAACATATGCTGAGGTTGTGGTTGTGGTCATGTGATTTATCTTTGTCCTGCAATAAAAGGACCATAACCATGTAAAATAAAGTAACTTCCTTTATTTTACCAAACACTAATATTCGTATAGGAAGTAATAAGATATTTCGAAAATTAACTCATATGGGTGATCAAAACAATTTTACTAAATATCATTTTTTTTTATATTTTACCGTTTAACTTTTCAAAAGATTTTAAAAAGTTGGACTTATGAATATAAACGCACTCTTTTTGCACACCAACAATGCACACCTAGGAAGGCCGATTGGTCTCCTTGGCTTCTTCCCTCGCAAACACTCGATGAAAGGTGGTGAACCTTCTTCTTTTTCTTGCCTCCCTAAGGTGTGAAACTCGAATTATGTCATTATTGTCGAAAGCTAATTTACATGTTTTTCGAGTTCTATACCTTATGGTGTTTGTCACGTTTTAAGGTTTTTTTTCTTTTGGTAAAAAAGTACCATGATTTTCTCTAAGAAATAACGATATATATATATATATATATACACTCAAAGTACCATGATTTTCTCTAAAAAATAAGGATATATATACTCAAATGCATAATACTTATATTTATGTTGCTAAGTAATATTAGATTTGAAAACAATAAATTGCATTCGTGATATCGACAATGATGACATAATACAAACAATACAAATATTATGATTAAACTATATGGGATGGTTCTTGAGAAAATCAATAGTTATGTGTAAACCAAAGAAAACCATGGGAATCGATAACATAATTCAAAAATTTTATGTTATTGTTAAAAGGTTAATTAAGTATTTGTTACATTTATGTGAACATAAATACGAGAATGAAGAATTTTACGTATACGTAACACTATGTCAAATGAAAAATGATTACATATACGTAACCTATATGTGACGTATATGTAAAATTATGCTACGATGTTTCATTTAATCCATACCCTTATTTATATATATACAAACACACAAATGTAAAGAGTAGTGAAAAAAAAATTATAAGTTATGTGACCAATTTTATTGGTTTTCTCTAGTTTTCACATAAAATTATGGTTTTCTTAAGATCACTCCTCTTAAACTATAAAGGTATATACATGTCATAAAGACCATAACTTGACAAACACCATAACGTATTGAATTCGACAAACACCATAACACCATAAGGTACTAACAAACCATAACTTCGAGACACTACTATATACACATGCCATATCCTTGATAGAACTTTATCACCCATTCATTCTGCCAATTCCAAATGTTATAAAAAAAACAAGACTATATTACTTCCAAAATACAAAGTAAGGACAAGAGTGATACACTAAATATAAATAACACATGATAACACACAGTCGAAAAATGAGGCTTCAAAATGTCATTCATATCGTTTTATAGAAAACGAATCTGCCAAACACTAGAAATATCAAAAGTGTGAGCACCTTTAGAGTTGTAGCAAGAGTAATAGAGTTGTTATTTTTTTCATGGGATGGTTTAAAAAGTAACCTTAAAAAACTAGGAAACTATCTTTGACCACACAATTTAAAGACAAAAATGACTTTAAAAAAGTTATATTTCAATGCAAAAGGATAAAAAACGTGACACCAAAAACACATTGATTTCACTTGTAAAATATTTTTTTATGTGTTTTGAATGATTCTCTCAAAATAAAATAGAAATTTTATTTCACAAGTAAAATCAATATGTTCACATATGAATTAATGTTGTAGCTCATTCAGTAGAGTGCTCGTGCGTACGTTTCTCTTTCTTTCTTCTTCTTTTTTGTATTGAAATTGTGTGGTTGTATTTTTTTTTTATTTTTTTTTTGTGATTTTGCATTTTACTTGTGTGACCAGAAATAGGTCTCTGGTTCTTCTTTTTTATGTTTCCATTTAGATCTCTCTTTTATTTTCATATCATCTAATATTCAAAATCATTATTGTAAAGTGTCTATGGATTTTTGTGATTGAAATAGGTGGAACAAATAGTTGCCAAGTAATGACTATAGGAAAAAATAGAACATCTAGCGTTGGATAGATGACTCCATACCAAATTGTATTTTAGTATTTATTATGATTTTTGAAATGGTTTCGTGTTTTGTCTAACATATTTTACCTTTTTTTAAAAGACTTACGATATCATGCCATCAATAATTAGAACATAGACTTGTTACCATTGAAAGAACTAAAAAAACTATTAGAGTAGCAATTCTTTAGCTTCTTGTTGATTTCCCTACACAAATACCGACTAAATGCATGTGAAATGCATCCATAACCAGATATATGAGTACATTCGAACCTGATGCACCATAAATTCTGTGAGCCAAAAGTACATTCAGGGCCGGAGCTGAGGAGTTTGGGGTTCGGGGCGAGCTAGAATTATGAGCCCCAAAACAAAAGGAATTAACAAATTCATTACTAAAGCAAAAAAATTATAGCAAAAAACATAACAAAGTTATAGTTTTATAACGGATATCAAATGGGCTTAATTTAATACGAATATAATTTAAAATATTTAACCTAATTCTGTATAAGGTTTTATTAAAAAAACAAAGATCTTAAAATTTTTGGGCCCTTGGGACATTAGGCCTAGGACAGTCGCCTCTGCTGCCCCTTGTTAGCTCCAGCCTGGAGTACATACGCTTATAAGCTGTACATGTTTTGTTCCTTAAAACAATTTCTACCTTTGAATCATTGAGAATAAAGTTGGATACAAGAGCGGAAATAAATACATGAGACTAGCTCGCGTATCAAAGGACCTAACTCATAACTATTCTTTAATATGAACGTAACGATATAAGACTCTCATTGTTTTACAAAATATTCAAATCAAATCCAATGAAAAAATGATTTTTTTTTAAAGTTCACCGGAGAATTGAATAGATGAAAAAAATCAAAAGAGGAGAGGTGGTGGTGCCGGTGCCTACGGCGGAAAGCGTTGAAAGCCAATAATATGAAAGTTGACATAATTAAGTTCCCATTTAATCAAGTCTGACCAATTGACTTTAGTCATGCAAATTGTAATTACTACTCATAAATAAAGCTTCCACACTTTTACTCTTTGCTTTCAATTGATTTTCATTTACATTTTTCAATATACTTTTTACTAGGTTACAATCCCGTATAATACACGTGCTAAAAATTTAATTATGGATTGTTATTAATTAATAAATATATATAATAATATTCATAATTAAGATGAGAGAGAAACGGGAAAACTAATTATTAGATGGTTTAGAATGATGACAAATGTCCAGATTTATTTTTATTTATTAGTATAGAAATTTATGTTGCAAATCGTAATTAACCACTTGTAAATTAAAATTCAACTAGGTGGCATCTGCTCGCACTTTGCGGCGGGTGTAACACGGTCACGACACTACATAACTAAATCCGGATTAAAAGGCTTAGAAATTGTGTCATGAATGCCAAAAGGTCTATTGCCATGCCAAAATGACACACACGACATGTATTTTTATGTCATCATAACCCTCACACCTTCAATATCCATCGCTACTTGCTTGGAAATAGTAGTTCTTAATGACTGCAAACATTAGTTTATCACGCCAAAGTAAAGCGACAACTGACGCCAACACAATCTCCACCTGTTATCACAATGACCACCGTCACCATCACCAACATTTACAGCAATAGGGAGGCCACCGATGACAACACAGGTGTTATAGGGTAGCAGGCCACAATGGTCGAGGTCGGCTTTGGCGACTACCTCTACCTGTCATACTCTCCCATAAACACACACTCTCTCTAAAACAATAGATGATGCTTCACATATTTAAACCCCAAAACAAAAATTCTTAAAAGTATTTGTGGTCCAAATTTAATAAATCTAAAGTTAACTATTCATTCAATTGCTTTATTAAATTATGTAATAATTATGTAATAATAATCATTATAATATTGTTCAATGTGTGTTAGTTTGCAAGTTTTCTACTTTTCTTAACAAAGAGCCCTTCTCCGCCCCCACAAAAGGCTTTCTAAATGGGGTAAAAGAACTTTTGGGTCGCCGATCTCTTCCTTAAAGTTCGTAGTTTTCAAGTATTTAGAAAGAGTTTATAAACATTTCTAGTAATTAATATTTAGAAACTATATTATAATCATTAGATAAATTTGTTTCAAATTACGTATAATCAGATAACTTAAGTAATATTATAATAACAATAATTTTAAACTTTTGTTTTAAAAAACTTATGTCAAAAAATTATTTTTAAAAATTCCAGTTTTTTTATTTGTTTTTTAAATGTCATTTAAGAAAAGTTCTATGTATTAGCGTTTGAAGATGACATATGGTAAAATTTTATTTTGTTTCATTAGACTGAACGCAGTGGGGCTCCAAAATAATGACATGGACACATATATGATTTCAAACGTCATTACAACTGTACAAGAAAGTTGAAAATGGCTGCAAACAATAGGGCTTCAAGCCTTAATTAGGCTCCAAACATAAAATTTTCTATATTAATGCATCATACGAGCTTCAGACACTAATTAACCACTACACTTGATTTAAAAATATTTTAATGAAATGATTTAATACATGTGATATTTAAATGATATTTTAACTAGCCAACCACTACATATAATCTTAGTACAGAAGATAGTCAGGTTGGAAGGTAAATGATAAATGATAAAATCTTATGATTGTATTTAGTTGATTTACATTCTTTTAATTTGAAAGAAAAGTCAAGATGAAAGATTACTTGTTAAAATTTATTTTATTGTGATTTTATTTTATTTTATATATATTCTACAAATGACCCTCTTATTGGTATAGACTTTTGAAGCTTAAACAAACAACTTATTAAAAACATATTAATTTGCATCGTCTGCGTAACGTTATCGTTCATTTGGAAGAGAATGAATGAAATGTGCTAATGAGAAGCTAATAAGAACTGATGTGCGTTTGAAGATATATTGTGGATGATGTTTTTATGGGTCAAAAACAGACGTAAATTTAGATCCTTAGTTTGAAAGGGTTGGTGTGATTTCAATGTAACTTCTGTATTTGTATTTGTATAAGGGTACAAAAACTAAGATCAGTGGATTATAAATCCCGAGCAAAATGATTATTTCCCAATCAAGATTACCATCTTCTCCCTTCGATGGATTAAAACAACTCTCAAAAGCAAAGTTAAAATGTTTGTGTCAATGATGTTGATAAAGTTTAATACATGTAATATTGTAATATAAGTTTTCTGAAAATATAAGTAAAATGCTTGAATTGTATTGAGAAAAGTGGTTTCTTGTTATCTAACCATGTCCATCGTAAATCTTTATATCTTTGATTATAGACATTATTTACATTTTGTTAACATAAACATGTAAAGATAATATTTATATGTTATTATTGTTTAACAAGACAAAATCAATTTGCCCATGTCAAGTCAAGGTTTATCTAATCTAATTGATGGTCCTACATTTGACCCCATTTGGTCAAAATTGATTAAGGGAACGTGAGATGTGTCCTTTTGCCCTCTTTAAATTCCCATTGCCTACAATAAAAACGAAACTCGTGACTTTTAATTTTAAAATTATAAATCCAAACATCATCTATTTAAATACCATTTCCATATTATGGTTAACAATGATAGTTTAATCAAATATAATTATTTTAAAAAAATACAGTAAGTAAAATGTCGACTAATACTTTATGTCTTCTTATATTGTTGATATTTTCTTTTATTCCAAATTAAAAGTTAGCTATTTTTAATCAAAACAGGTATACTTATAATAACCATATACACATATATAATAGTACTAAATGATACATGTGTGTGAAGTGCACGAATTATGAGAACGTGACAAGTATATTTTATTATTGGGAGTGTTACATTATAAACTTTTTCAGACATACAATTGTAACAGTTGCGCCACATAACTATAATTTTCTAGTTTGTTCATGCAATAGACATGCACAACATAGACGCGATATCCGTGTGATGTTTGACTCACCCTTGTAATTGGTTTAGACTTACGGTTGGAATGTTAGGCGAAATGTTATAAATGGTCCGAGAACACTCTTTAACTAGTTTAAATGCGTCATTATAATCACGCTACATCAACATTAAAACATCATTTTTAAAAGTATATATATGAATACTACGTTTATTTAAGGATAACAAAATTACCAATTTTACGATATTACTAGAAAAAAAGCAACGATAAAAGTTATCCAAGCTTTAACATATTTATGGATTCGATATAAATGAATGAAAAAAAGCCAATTGAGGTTATTCCTTCTTTCAGCCATATTTAACTTTTATTATATTATAATTTTATCAACAGCTTAACTTTTAACTGTGAAAATTAAGAGTTTTTTTTATATATTGATCCACAATGAGTCTTAGTCTATAATCCCCCTCTTTGATATAAAGGTGTAATTGAAATTCAGGATAATAAGATAATAATAAAAAGTCGCACCTCCTTTGATATAAAGGTGTAATTAAAATACAATATAATAAGATTATTATAAAAAGTTAATGACTATTCTAATAGTCAAACTTGAGATAAAAATAATGACCAACAAATTAGCACACTTAAAAATATATGATAAATTAAATAATAATCAATATAATAGATAAACCTCAAGTTAAATACTCTCTCAAGCAGGATATTCAAAGCAACGTGTAACTCAAAATGAAATGTAGCAAATTAAGCATATAAGAAAGTAAGAAACCTTGATGAGAGTATCATCACCTCTATAATTCATTTTTTTGTGTTTCTTCTTTTTAATCATTTATCTGCCCCAGTTTGAATGTAGTTTTTGTTTGTATTTATGTTCTACAATACTTGTCTTAAGGGTTTGTTGATATTTTCTGAAAAATTAAATGTTGAACTAATAAAAAATTTGAATCATTAAAAACTAGTATATCGTTTAACTACTCAAAGACAAATATCTGACCAATTCAGATAATAGATCTTAATCATTCAGCATTATTATAATGTTTAACAATTCAAAGCCAAATGTCTACACCATTCAGACATTTGTTCGCGAAACATACAGTCTGAACTATTAAATCCTGAATCATTCAGAAATCTAAACAATTAAAAAGCTGAAGCTAACAACCCGTTAGTGTAGTTTCATTTTGATAACCGCCGCCGATTTCAAATCCAACTATATTACTGTTTTATAAAGTATACAATTAAAAGTTAACAAACATGTAATGGTAATGTTATCAACGTCATCTCTTTGCTAAAATCAACTTATTAATAATAGAAAATGTTAACTTTAATAAATAATTATGTTTTATTGAAATTGATAATACAATGTGCGTACGAAAGAAAGATGGACCCTTTACTTTAAAGGTGCTTCCAAAGAGACAGGGAAAGATCAATTTCACGTGCTTTGGTATTGAAGGGGACGACTGGACGATTGGTCATTTGATCGAATGAAAATGACACTTCTTAATTCAATTATTTTCATAATAATAATATTTTATACTTAACTTAAAATTTAAATTTAAAAAAGAATTACATATACATATATATTTTTATAACAACTTTGATGTAAAAGAATGGACCGGTGTTGTTGAGTTTTATAGAAATAATAATAATAATAATAATAATAATAATAATAATAATAATAATAATAATAATAATAAAATAATAATAATAATAATAAATTAATAAACTTCATAGAAACTTAAGCCATATCTGGCTATCCGCTCAATGTTCAGCATCACACATACAATAACTTTTTTATACACGGTTATAAATGTTTGTTATATAATATGATACTCATCCAATCAACTGAACGATCACACATTCAAATTATATTATAGACAGATGTGTGTCATTGGTTATTGATTAATAAAATAATCTAACAAAATGCGGATAGAGTACAAAACTTATCTATGGTCGTAAATCATCTAGCATTCTAGTTAGAGTACAAAACTAAATAATTCTTATTTGGAGAGCATTTCTGTAGTAAACTTATCGAAAACCGTGTCTTTTCTAATAAGTTTAGTGCCTTAGGTAGTCCCAAAAGTGCTACTAAGGCTATTATAGTGTTAACTATTACAAGTATGCCTTTAATTATAAAGATTCAGATGTTTAAATAAATTACATGATTTAATGGTGTGTCCATGAACACTTTTAATTAAACAAACATCATTGTCTCGGCATATATAGAAAGAAAGTATATATAAAACCCCTTGCGTGGGACGGGTTCACAACTACGTTTTGAAATTTGCTTATAATCGAAAATGGTGGGAAAGCTATTTGGAAATGAACCTTTGTGGCAACTTTGGATGAAAGTGCCAACTTTGGGTTTAAGCGTCGGTGAATGAAAGTTTTACAGAAACTTTGCGTTTAGTAGAAAGTTAACGTAAATAGCAACCATTGAGGGTGGTTTGTAATAAATCATTTATGAAGGGTTATGACTGTCAATCTATTTAACCGTCAATTGAACAAATACAATTGTTTAATTGTCTATATAATGTTACGACCCTTATATAAAAAAGATTTTCTGGTCATTTGAAGTTATCATTTTCGTACAATGTATGATACGAAATTCACAACAATTAACATACTCGTTTGATAGCTTTCGTCAATTAAAGTTTTTAAATTATCACCACAATTACTTTATTATGTAAGTGATATCATGATTAAATATCTAGCCATAAAACTACAATTACAATTCCTACAACACATGCGTTTATAATAACACTTTATAGGCTACTAATATTTCTTAATCATAGTTATTAGCACAGATTCAATACGGATAAAAATCTTAAAATATCTATTTTTTTCTTCAAAATATCATCAAAAATTTCCTTTCGAAATGTCTCTATATACGGGTGTCCGCCCGCAGAGTACATGTATCTGGTTGCATAGGTACACGTATCTATTCATGACTAGTTATGTTGTACAAGACATCTACGTCTGTTTGTGGAGACGTTGACGTCTTGTTTAGAGATAATATTTTAAGAAAATATTTATAAGAAAAACCTTTTAAGGAAAAGAACAGAGAAAATAGATGTTTTAAGATTTTTTCCTTCAAAATATCTTTTAGATTTGGGTGTTACACCGTAGGCATAACTACATTACGCCAAAAGGTCCTTTTTAACTCTTCACACAATCTACAAAATTTTCTATTAACAAAAGTAGTAAGCATCTTTGCATTTTAGTTGATTGTAGTAGATCATCTAAATCATAGTCGGTAACACAACTACAAAAGACAAACAACATGAAAATCCATCATGGCCATTTTCCATGAAGTTAAAAAGTCCTTTTATACTATTATTGTCACAATGTCACACATGCCATATTTCCATTCCAACAAATCTCTACAACAATATCGTTCAAAAGTAAGACCAAATTTCATACTTAAGTTCAAAAATAGAAACCAATTTTCCTACACAAAAAGAAAAGTTTAACCAAAAGATGCTTCTAACAAATGATAATAAAAAGTTAAAACACCATGTGAATTTACATTAACAACCCCACCAAGTCACCAACAATTAAGGTGTTGTTTAGTAACTTTTGAATAATTAAGTGTCGAACTAATAGGAGATCTGAACCATTAAGTGTTGAATTAATAGGAAGTCTGAACCATTAAGTGTTGAACCATCAAAAGGTCTGAACCATTAAGTGTTGAATTAATAGGAAGTCTGAACCATTAAGTGTTGAACCATCAAAAGGTCTGAACCATTAAGAGCTAGTATATCGTTAAACTATTCAAATACAAATGTATTACCAATTCAGATAAGAGGTCTTAACTATTCAGTATTAGACCTTTTAACCATTCAGTATTAGACCTTTTAACCATTCAGCTATAGTATAATATTTAACCGTTCAGAGACAAATGTCTGAACCATTTAGATATTTGCTCGCGAAACAAATAATCTAAACCATTCAGACATTTAAACATTAAAAGAAATTGTTAACCAGCCCCTAAGGGCAATACGGTCATTTCACAAAGAGAGGATAAGGTTACGTTACAGAAAAAAGAGTGGGGAAAAGTCGGTGTAACGTAAAAGGTGGGAGTGGATGGCATATTGGTAAATAAGTGGAAAACGGAGGGTAAAGTGTGTCGGGCAAAACTATGCTCTATTGTCTTTGTGCATACAAAGAATGTGTGTGGTGGGGCCAGTGGGCAGCGCCAAAGCCGCAGGCCTCCATTGCTTATGCTTTTATCACTTTCAGTGTCAGGCGCGTGCACTACAACTCATTGGATGTACTTTTTTTTAATGCAATGTTGTTACAAATATTATATCATGCAAACATTACCAACACAAGATTTATTAAAAGTTATTCAATTGTAATAACTTTAACTTTTGTCTATAGACATGGGGTTAAGCTCAAATTAGAAAATATTTAAAGAGACTTCAAATTTTGAGTTTGTTTTTTTAATAATTCCTTATTAATTGAGAATTAACATCGTTGGTTTCTATATGACGTTAAATACTTGTATGGCTAAAACATTAAGCATAAAGTTAAATAAACATCAATCTGGCGTTTTAAAACTTCTGCACCCTAAAACTCGTCAATCTCCACTTTAGGATTTGAACCGTTTGACTCGTTGGATATATATATATATATATATATATATATATATATAACTTTGTAAGATTTTATGCATTATTTATCAAGTACATATAAAAATATAATATGAATAATTACACATATAACTTAATTAAAGTTTTAGATCTCAATTATGCTAAAGATAATTATAAGAGTGGTTTGTTATCTTTCTCCTTTGTTCACATTTGTTATTATTAATATATGATTTTGTGTTTATATGCAAAATTACATAATCACCCTTTTGAAATAGATATTTAACATTTAATTAATGATATTAACTTTTTTAAATGAAAATGACCACTTTTTAAAATATTGAGGAGCTACATGCAAAAAAAAGAATGATATTTTTTATAAAAATGATAAATGTAATCAAAACATGAGGAGAAAAACAATTCACTCTAACTATAATAAAACTTAGCTAGTATCAACGACCTGCAATCAATCATTGTATGCATCATAATCAAAGCAATACATAAAAATGTTTAAGATCTAATGTCACACCCTCAAAATCCACGTGCGGAGTTTAACCGCGAGGCGTGTGAACAAACCAGGATCACAGTCAATAGTTACTCAGAACGACTCTATATGCAATAATTAAAACAAATCAACCAAAATAAAAACTTGAAAACTGTGCGGAAGCGTATTGTAAAAATAACCCAATGAAACAGAAATGTATATTGTGGCAAAACATGTGCCAACCCAAAGAACAATACAATCATTGAAAACAAATATAATGTCTTGAAACTGAGTCTTATGATGCAAGTGTAGCTGTGAAGTGCTCCTA
>BJCM01053602.1:0-19237 GCA_018326385.1 Flaveria bidentis | reverse complement strand
GTTTGATGGCCAATACCTCGAATTGGAATTTTAGACCCGTCCCCAACGATAATATTCCGAAAAGAACCCTTATTAGAATAGGACAGGAAGTTACCTGAGGAATGTGTCATATGAGATGTTGCCCTAGTGTCCATGTACCAGTTTTGATCCGGTGGGTGCATAGTCATTGTGTGAAAAGCCTGTTCAAGATCAGTGGGTGTGCAATTGGATTCCGAAGCTGCATAGGCCTGAGAGGGTTTGCTACCGAGAATACCAGGTCCATTATGTGGCTGTGGGCTTGGAGGCTGCCTTGTTGGGCCTGAAGATTGCGTTGGATAGGGGCAGGGTGGGTAAGCCCAGTTTTGGTACTGTTGATAGGCCCACGGAGGTGTGTTTGGCCAGTTATTATTGGTCCGTGGGCTGCTGTGGTAACTATTGTTGAGGTGTTGAGTTCCGCGACCCTTTCCAGTTTGTGACCTGCCACGACTATGGCCTCCACGGCCACGCCCACGCCCGCGCCCACGCCCACGCCCACGCCCATGTGGGTTGTACTGCTGTTGTGAAGGATGGAGACGAGTGTGAGGGGGCTGTATAGTGGTTGTGAGTAGAGCAGATCCTTGTGATGAGTTGATGGAAGAGGCTGCCTGATGAGATTTTCGGGTTTCTTCCAATATAAGTCTGGACCTGGCTTGATAGAAATCTGGAAGAGGAGTGGACTGCTGAATCATCGTTGCTGACATCTTCACCAAAGGCCTTCCTCAGGTTTTATTTGATGATTTCCGGGACAGTCTCAACATTCGTCAACCTCCTGCTTCGACTGCGGGGGAATATTAGCAAGAATACAGCTGTATACCCAGCTGTACCTTCAGCAGCAGCAGAATTATAGGAACAAATCAACAGATTTATAGAAACATATTATTGTGACTAATGCTGTATTTTTAGGAATAGAATATTTGTATTTAATGCTGTAATTCTGTCACAGAAGAGCTCGGTATTTATAGGGCTCAATGGTTAATGAGAAAGACACACAGAATTCATCTCATCCACTCTCTTATATATTGGATAATGGGTCAGAATTCGAACATCTTAATTCTTAATATCACCGTGTATATCGTAAATTGGATGGGTTGAATGACGGGTCAAACCGGATAAATATCTAATATTAGTTTGTATAATCTTTTGTTGACATGGTAGAATAGTTGGGTTAAAGCATGTTGGATAACTTTCTGTTTTGGATCCAAACAGGTCAGGCTTGTCAAGACCTTCTGCAACGTTTTAATTCACAAATATTCAATATATTTAGAGGCCGGGCGTTGGAGCAACTGGTAAAGTTGTTTTGTGACCCTAAGGTCATGGGTTCAAGCCACACGAAATTGGTACGCCCCAATGTATCAAATAAGATTGTAAAACTATTTTGTAACTTCAAATAGTTTACAGATTTTAAGATCACTATTGTGAACTTGATTTTGGTATCTTGGTGGTTTATGGACTAAATTTGAATGAGCCAAATGCGTAAACGAACGGGAAGCTAACAAGCAAGTCATGAGTCTAAGCTTTTTAACAATCTTTTGAAAATGATATCTCTAATATTGTTAAAATTTGTCCTCATCATATAACGACTAGATTATTGTCTTGTGTTAAGTGTTACATGTATATAAATTTAATAAGAAATAGAGTAAAATGTCATTTTCATCCCTAACGTTTTGTTGAATTTATCATTTTAATTCAAATTTTTTTTTTTGCCATTTTAGTCACTGTAGTTTATCAAATGTTATTATTTTCATCCACTCCATGAACTTTGTTAAGATCTCCGTTAAATATGAGAGTATTTTAGTGTTTTTAACATCTTATTTATCCCATTAAAACAAATTAATCAATTAATATTTAATTAAAACTAAAAAAATATGAACCGATTAGTGAGGCCGGGCACTTCGATTTAAAATCTCCGATTAACTTTAACTCATGTTGTTTGATTGAGGTCTAGTGTGAGATTTCAATTAACCTTCACATATTGTTTTGACGTGTACTTTTATCCCATTGAGGTTTGTTGTGGGATTGAGGCCTGATGTTGTCACGCTTTGTTTGATTGAAGTTTGCTATTGTCGTGTTTGTTCAAACGTGATAACAACAAACCTCAATGAAACAAAATGTGTCAATAGTATACCTCAATCGAACAACGGTACATGTTCGAACAAAACGTGAAGATCAATTAAAATCCCATAGCAGACCTCAATCGAACAACATGAATTAACGTTAATCAAAGCTTTTAAATTAAAGCGCCCGGTCTTGCTATATTTTTCTTTTAGTTTTAATTGAATATTAATTGAATTAATTTGTTTTAATTGGATAATTACAGTGTTGAAAAAGACTAAAATATCCTCATATTAATGGAGATTTTAACGGAGTTAGTGGAGTTGATGAAAATAACAACATTTGATAAACTTTAGTGATTGAAATGACAAAAAAAAAAGTTTTGGATTGAAATGACAAATTAATCAAAACGTTAGGGATGAAAATGACATTTAACTATAAGAAATATTATTATATAATAATGTATAATTTCGTTAATAATATTTAATAACTAACTCAGATTTAATAAGTTATGAAAGACAAAACGTGTACTTGGTATACACATGATATGTGTAGGAGCGTACTATTTTTAATGGTAATTTAACACCTTTTAAGCTTTAAATTAAATTTGTATGAACGGTTTCTACTTCAGCACCATCACATACAATACAACAAATGTGCAGATCGTGGGCGTAATATAGTTTTAGTAAGAACTGTGTATCGTTTAAGGACTCAAAGGCCGTCAATGTTAACTTTCGTTATTGGTTTAGTTAGAATAAAAAGTGACCAAGTGTGAAAGTAAATAGCATAAACAAAATGTAAATTGAATGGAAGAAAATCAATTATAGGCAATGATTATTTGGAAACAAATCCACTTGCATACCTATGGTCATCTAATCATGTCTCTTTAGAAAATTAACATGATAAGATACATAAGCACCTAAAGTTATTCTTTGAAGAGCAAATGGTTAATAAAATAGATGCAACCCCATCAAAGCTATTGTCAAAACATAGAAAAAAAAGTCTATAAAAAAGATGTTATATATTTTGTTATTTTTATTAAATAGATCTCTCTTTATATGTTTGATATATTACAAAAGATATTATGTATGTTCTAATGAGTTTGATGCTAATGTGACACGTAATGATAACTTGTATCTCATGCAACAGAAATCACAATCACCCAAAAAATTATCAAGTAAACTAACCTGGGGCATTCACCATATTAACATGAGATAAAAATCTATACTTTTATGTGCCTCATTTACAACCAATATCGAACAGTCACTTCCCATCAAATCTATTCACCTACCACATAATCTTTTTAATATGTTTTTCATCAAGACTCAAATTCTTTCAAAGATGTCATCTTTTCACTCAAATTCTTTCAAAGATGTCATCTTTTTAATATGTAGCTCATTGCGAGTTCTTGGTCTTTTTGGCAGCAAAAATCTGGCGTAGAAAAGAAAACTTTCGTCTTGAGCGTGCAGAAAGCTCAGTCATTGTGCCGCCGTTACTGGCGGCTGCATCATCGCTGGCATCAGATTCTTCCTGTGGCGGTGAAGGCGGTGGTGGTGGGAGGGTGAAGAGAAATGTGTTGAGCATGCGTATGATTTGGTCAAAACTTGGTCTTAGATTTGGATCTTCAACCCAACATGATTGTATGATGAACGCGAGTTCTGGCGAGATATCGTCTGTAAGATTCGGCCTTTCTTGCTGTTTTAAGAGTAAAGAGAGTTAGAAATCAAATTTCAGAGTATTAAGTTTTAGCACAAAGAGTACAACATGATCGATCACGCATACACGTTATATAGGATGTCAAATCATGCAACGGTTGGCTAGAATCTAGGGTGTCATACACATATGATATTCTAACATGACAGATAAAAATGTTTATTTTATGTCGATTTTAGAACAAACTCACTAAAAATCTCACTCATACAATTATAAAAAGAAATGAAAACATGATAATCTCCTTTTTATTTTAAAAGTTACACGGAGACATAATGAGAAAAAAAACTCACAAGAAAAAAACAATCATCATAGCGGAAGCAAGGAGACATACGAATCAAACAAATCTCTCAAACGAAAGTAGCGAACACCAAAAATGCACACCTAAGGCTACAAGCTCCTCTAAGCCCGAAGGGATAACTAAAGGCACACATGATATAAGTAAGGCCGCACCCATAAATAGTTACATATACTGTAACATCTTTGTGATTTTATTTTTGTAAGAAGCATACTTCACAACTAGGAAAGTTATATTACAAAAAGTACAAAGAAAACCTACTACCTTATAAGAACACTCAAAAATTTTATATTTACCCATTCCCTAAAGAAACTATTATCAATTATTTAACCTTAACCGCATAGATGCTTGATAGTAGTAAAGTTGTTTTCCCACTCATTTATTTAGTGATATGAATATTATAACCAAGTAAATTTCAACTAATTTACCATAATATGGGTGAATATAGGGGTGTTAAAAAATTAAAAAAAAAAACGAAAACCAAATATTATACTTCTGTAAGTTAGATTATCCTCTATGAATGATTACAAAATAACAAAGCATAATGAGACTTCAACAGACATTTATAGAGATCAAACTAAAAACTATTTCCGGTTTTCTGAAAGGGTAAATAGGATGCGATGGCATTTACTGGCAACCAAATAAACAAAATCATACCCAGTAAAAATCCATTCATAGAGTAGGCTTTCCTGTGGGGGGTTGAAGATACACCCCAAAACCATAAACCATATCTTATACTCTCATATGGGTTGAAGATAAAAACCTAAGATTTTAAATATTCAGTTTATTTTAAAATTAACTACGAATCAATAAAGACTAACATGACGTCAACAAGCTTCTAAGAGATAGTCGATATTAAAAAAAGCAAATAAAATAAGTTCAATAAAAGAAAGACCATTTTCATACCTTAAAAGCAGCAGCATAAGCAGCCTGCAAATTTGACATGCCTTCGAATGGCATTCGGTTTGTAACCAACTCCCAGAGCACAATACCAAAGCTATAAACATCAACTTTGTTGTTGTAATGTTTTTTCTCGCCTTGACGCAAAGTCACTGTGCTATACAACTGCAAATTATACAATTAAAAATTTCTCTCAGGTTGCAAATTGAACAAATGGTTGTGATAACGACAAGAAGATGTTATGTATGCTCAGTCGTTCTCATGTCCCCAAGAATCAATGAAACTAATCACTAAGAGTATCATGTGTTGTTGTAAAATTGACTAAATATATGACGGCTCAATGTGTAAATCATTTGATGTATCTTTATTGTTTATTTACCTATACACATATCAAATAGACAATTTCATACATAGTTGCATCTTTATTATGTATTTGGTTCGGGTGTACAAAGCCAGCTATATTGATTCCATATCTCGAGTTTACGAATGTAATTTCTTTACATTGTAGACTTAATTGCCATTTCTTTTCTAATTAACCAATAACTTGTGAAAAATCTAAAAATAAAAAATTAAAAAATATGATAAATAGGCAGAAGAAAGTGTGCATCAAATCCTAACAAATATCATCTACAAGACATGCAATTTAGCATGAAGAAAGTAGAATAAGCGAGCAAAGATGATAAGCGACAACTTGCATATCTTGTGCATCTACGAGAACAAAGTCTGATATGCAAGCAAAAGTACCGGAGGTGTGAGTTTTCTCACACCCAGGATTATGACTACATCCATGGCTTTCCCTTAAATCTGATCCATCTAATTCTGGTCATTCAGAATCACTAACCTTGTAAATTATCTAAACAAGAGGGATGGGCATTTTCTTTGCCCATATCCTATATTCTACTCAAAAGGTTTTTCGCTAAGAAAAGTACACAAATACCTAAACAGTTGAACTAATAGATACAAGATGAAGTTTTTTTTTAACCTAAGAAGATGTAGTTATTAACCAAATACATAAACAGTTGATTTTAATTAGTATATGAAATAAATATAAAACACATACCTCCGGTGCCATCCAACGGTATGTACCAGTCTCTGCTGTCATCATTTCAGTAACGGTTTCTTCCCTTGCAAGACCAAAATCAGCAAGCTTTACAGACTTCTGATTTGCAGTAAGTAGCAAGTTGTCTGCATAAACATTTTTTTCATTAGTAAAGAAAAGAGCAGGCAAAGAAAGCCATAAAGTATGGTTATCACTGTTGTAACAATCAGTTTCTGGTATGGAGAACCTACACATGCTTATGATTTATCTGACTATTTGAGGTCAAAATCAATCTGCAACAAAACTGCTTATCAAAGGGTAGAGTAAAATCATTTGTATACCTTTTATTTTACATATTACTTTCTTAAATAATCCGACCTTACAAAACACTCCACGCTAGAAGTGGAAAAATGGGCAAGTTGGGAAACAAGTCGGAACGAGTAATTTTTGTGCGGATTGAAACAGATAAGGTTAAGTAGAACCCAAATACTATTTGTCCAAAACAATAAATAAATAACTCGTGTGTCAAAAATGATTACAAATTTATACTATTTCAATAATAATCTATTTTTTCAAATAAAATCACTAAGGAGGTTTATGTTTGGCATATATTCAATTTTGGACGGTCAAAAGGAGATCAAAGTTTGTTATTCATTTTGGTATTTGAGTCTAGCTTATTATTTAGAATATTTTGCTTCTTAGTTTAAAACATTGCCATTTTCATTAAGTTGTTAGATGCTAGACTTCATGTTTCAACTGTGATTGTAATTCTCTTTTCTATTAGTAATACAAAAGTGTCAAGGGAGGGGTCTTAAAAATATTGTGAGTTTATTTTTCTTTGGAAATCAATTCACTTTAGTTTATTGCCAAAAATACACTTCAGGTGACATATGACCCATTTGGTAGGTTTTCTTTTAAGCTGCATATGTCTTTATTTTACTTGACCCATTAGATATAAAACATAATGAACGAGTCGAAATTGCCACCTCAACAGCTCAACTCCACACAGTCAAAAGTGATTGCTAGAACATCACGCAGCAGAATCCCAATTCAAACAATATCAGCTGATTAAGTTATTATGATCATTCAAGATCACATATAACTAAGAAACGATAAGAGCATCATAATGCAGCAAGAAATTGAATAGAATACCAGGCTTTAAATCTCTATGTATAATCCCATTGGCATGCAAACAATCCATCGCTCGAGCAATATCAAGAGCAAAATTTAAAGCTAAACGAAGGTCCAACTGATTTGGACGAATACTGCCCAAGTATTTTCTGAGTGACATCCCCGGTAACAATTCAGATACAATCACCATTAATGGATCTTTACAAGCTCCAATAAACTGTACAGAGAAGTAATAAATTATAATGATGAATTAAACATTTTTAATATATTATAGTTTGTTGTAATAAGTAAATGTACCTTCACTAAGTTTTCATGTTTCACTCTTGACATCATAGTCACTTCACGAGCAAAACGGCTTTCAAGTGCAACCCTTTCTTCTTCCTTACTCCCACGGTTCAGAACCTTTATTGCCACAATTCGATCACCATACCTACAAAAACATAATATTATAGACCAATCCGAACAAGAAATAATAAGAAATCTTGTGCTTTCAAGCATTCAATAAGGATAGACTTGCAAGAGTCAGAGTTTTGAATAAAAGGAACCAAGAAAGATGGGTTTGCATCTATATATTATATAACGCCATGATTGTTTCAAAATCATTCATTCTTGTAAATTATATTTGTTTATTTGGCATTTTGAAAAAAATGCTGCAATCAACTAAAAAGTATATTCTAACGGAAGAAAAGGAACATTGTACCTGTTAGAAAAATGACTTTTAAGTGTCAGTTAAAAACAGGGCATACACATGCCAACTTACAACAATATTTCTTTCGAATTTTGAGTGACTGTTTCCTTCAAGTTTCAAACTGATATAAAATTAAACCAGTAATTAGCATTTCAAACCGTTGCTTTTATTGCCAGTAAACCATTGTTCCTATGAAAATGTTGCACACACGCACTTTATACAAATGAACAAACTTTGGGCAAACCAGAGAAATCTAATAGCTAATTTATAATAATATTTTCCAAGATTTGCTTATTCTTAAAAAAAGCTAGTTCACAACATTAATCACATGAAATTAACATGCTAATCGCATAGATTTATAGGAATTAAGAACTGCTCACCTTCCTTCATAGACCTTTCCATGAGCCCCTTCTCCAATTTTCGCTCCAATAAATAACAGTTTTGGATCAACAAGCACCCTTTCATCAATCGTGCAGTCAGAATTTGTGATCGACCCATTTGAATAAACGGATTTTGAACAACCCGATCCTGATTTGACAGTCCCAGACTTATTATTACTATTGTTGCTATTATTATTACAATCATCATCAACTGCCCCTTCTTCTATACTCCTGTTGATGTTGTTCTTCTCACTGTTACTGTTACTCATACTGCAGTTTCAGATTAACCCTGTGTTCCTCATCTTCACACTCACAAACCCAATTCAAGAAACCGACATATGGAAAACAACATCATCCGAATCGTTCCACAATCAAACCCTCAAAAAGATTCAACCTTTTCATCTCAAATATCACACACAGCAATAAAACAGTGCGATGATAAAAAAGATCCAAACTTTTTCCACCCAAAATCAAGAAAACAAATAATAACCTGCACCCAGATGGAAAGATTGAAATAACAGCCCAAAAATCAAACACCCAGATGCAAATTCAACTTTAGAACCTGCAGAAACATTAAAAGATTGTCAAACAGAGAAGTAAGAACACAAAAGAGAAACTTACAGGAGCATCAACAACAGCATATACACATGTGTGTAAAACAAAACTATTAAAAAAAGTTAAAGATTATTAAAGAGAGAGAGTAGGAACACATACAAGCAACCCCAACAAAGAAGATGATGATGAGGATGAAGCTGCATAAACCCTAACTTTTTTATTCAAAAGATTACCAAATTGGCCGGTGGGTTTGGCTCAAAATTTCATCTTTCTTCAGTTTCTCTCTCTAGAAATTAATAAAGGGTTGTGTTTTCTATCTCTGGAGATGGCGTTGCGGTGAAGATATTCTTTTTTCTCTCATGTCAGAGGGGAGAAAAAGGCAAGAGTTGGTAGTGTGTGTGTGAGAGAGAGAGAAAGTGATGAAGGTACTAGTTGGTTCGATAGGCGAATGTTTGGTTGACACGTGGATATTATTGGGGTGGTGGTCGTGGACTGTTGGACGGAGGACCGGAGGAGTTTGGGCTGAGACACCCACCCCCACCACCGGACCTCACTCCACTCCTCCACTAAAACAAGAAATGGAATTGATGAAATAATAATAATATTTTCACTTGTTTTATGCAACTTGATCCTTGATAGTTTAAAATTTTGCATAATTTGTTGACAAACCTATAACTTATTATATTTGAAAGAATATGTATATATAAATATTATTCTCTTTATAATTCATGTTTTTTGAATTAAGAGTTTTACTAATTAGGTTCATCTAAAATTAAACTCGTATGATGCGTCGCATTTCAAGACTTCATTATATGTGCTAGGGTAGTGATATTGACGGCGTTGATTAATCAATCTGGTTAGTATCAGTTTTGTTTTTTACGTCATCAATGTGTTATCATCAAAAGATATAACCTATGATGCCTCAAAATGCATGTTACTTTGAATACAACTTCTTTTTTAATAAAATTTATATTTAAAAGTCATGAAAAAAATTACACACAACCACAAATTAGTTTTTTTTAAGTTATTGAACAAAAATTGTTGAAAAAATCAAATTAGTAAAAATGTTAATGAGTTATAGGCATATGTCAACTTGAAATTTATGTAAGTGGTTTTTTATTAGCCACCCACTTTGCTATTTGAGTGTAGTATATGTTAATAACATAACTTCTTAAGACCAATATCAAATATTCAATTGTTAGCATTCTTACAGACATGAAATTTATATTTAACTTGAAAAAAATAAATTCTAGACAACGTTTGATTTTCAGGGCAATGCTACCATGATAGGAGTCCTCAAGCACTCTAATGAAACTAATCTCTACAAAACAAATTGTCGTTAACATGGACAACCCCCACTATACATGGTGTGGGGTTAGCTAACCTTATTGTTTAAATTTTTTTATATGTAACATATATTATGTTTTCTCGACAAATCCCCCATGTATTTTAATGCTAACCCTTGATATTTTATTAACTTGTTTAGAAAATATCAATCTATATGTGTTTTATTTTAAAGGAAACAAACTAAATATTAGAAAAAACGAGTATCAAATTCGATTAGGTACTTCAATTCTTCCTTATAGACCGATATTTTTTGATGCATCACTTTTTCGTGGACATGATTACCTCAAATATATCATTATAATTCTTAGTTTTATTGATTCAAACGCCAGGTTATCATTATTGATGTGATCCGTTCGAACCCAAATCAAAATTTAGATGATATATTACGAGACATTCGAGCATCCAAGAACCAACCCCGTAAATAAAAAATTTGGGTCCATTGTCTGCCTCGCCACAGGGGGAGAATTATCAATATGACCTTCTACCAACGTTAGAACAAAAATAAGTATTAGAGAAGAAGAACAAGTATAGAATGACAACTTGCGAGAATAAATATATCAACCTTATTTGTCACGTTGTAAATATTACATAGTCTTACATGTCACTATCAAAAATGGTGTGGCTCAAGATGATGTAACCATCTTCATTATAACCCTTTCTTACATGGTTGGTGGTCCTTGTTTACCATGCGCCCTATATAGTTTGTTATGTAAGTGAATCATCATAGGTAGACTCGACGCAATTTTGTCCACATGAGCATGATATAATAATGGGTCAAATTGAGTTAGATAAACGAGTATGGTATCATATCCCTCCAAGCCCCTAGTAAAGTATATGAATAGAACTCACTGGAATGGGTAGTGGACTCTAAATATTTGTCCCGATCTTTCGAGCTACCATTGTTGATGCTAGGAATCAACACAACAAAGCCAACAAGATTACCATGATTTGTGCAAAAAAGATGAATGTGAAACTTCAATGACGTATACATGATCTCATTGAAGCTAAAGCATAGGCAGAATGAGTGAAAATTATTGTTTGAAAAAGAGAAAGGTTTAGTGCCTAGGAGGAGGTGTTGAGGTTGATTAACAAGGTACATTGGCTATGCACAAGAGACATTAGCACATTTCTATGGAGATCCTAAGAGTTGTTGATAAAAAAAAAAGAACAAAGATGAGTTATTAAACACTATAGGCGACATTAATACTTGCTCAAATGTAATGAGTTATCAAGACAACTTGAAGTACGGCTTTAAGTTGTGCCAACAAAGAGAGACTTGAAATAAGCTCCGATCTTGAGCCCTAAGGTTTTTTGTATGGTGCCTCCATTGCCTTTAGTGACATTAATGTCCTCTTTTCAAAGCCCTAACGTTGTGTTCCTGAGATTAATAAACGAAATAAAAGAAAAGAAAAGAAGTGAAAGGAAATTAACGAGAGAAAAGAAATGAAGAGAAAAGAAATTAAGAAGAGAAAAGAAATTAAGAAGAGAAAAGAAATGGAAAAAAAAAAAGATGTTTTGAATTTTTGTGTTCCAGAATTCGAAAGAAATGAAAAGAAATTAAAAAAATTATGTGTTTAATTTTTTTCTTTCCATTTCCTTACGTTTTGGAAGTAAAGTTAAAAGAAAAAATTATTGAAAATTTTCTTTTCATTTCTTTCCATTTCTCTCCTTTAAAAAACTCGAAAACACAAAGTTTTTTTGTTTGCTTTTATTTTCATCCTTAAAAAAACTCGAAAACACAACTATTTTTCACTTTTCATTCATTTCCTTCCATTTCTCTTCTTAAATGAGACTCAGAAACAGAGCGTAAGGGCTATTGTGAAAGCAATATTTAGGTGTGTTATAAAAGTGTTTGTTAGTTCGAAAAGCCCCTAATAAGTTTGTGGAAGCAACGCCTCGCTAATGTCTTCTTTGTAATATTTTCTCACATATCTTTATATACATTTCGTATAAATTCTTTTATATTTTAAATACATGTTTTAAACAGTTTTTTAACACCTTATCAAACTTGTTAATATATTTTTTTCTTCTTGATTAACATAAACAAAATAGTTTTTTTAATAGTAACATTAAGATTTTCTAGAATAAATTCACTAGACCTATAAGGTACACTACTGTAACTAACTACTTTTTAATTCTGTGTACTACACTTACTATTACGACTCAACCCCCACCCGCAATAACACATATTCGATTCTGTTCATAATACTTTTTCAAAACTTGGAATAAATAGTTTACATGATAAAACAATTTGATTTGATCAATAAATCAATAATTTAGGGTCTTGTCAGAACAAAATCATGTCACATTTGATCATTTTGCTCCTTTATATCTTCTTTCCATACATATTTTTTCTATTATATTTTTTAAAAAACAAATTTCATAATCAACTGCGAATATTTATTTATTATTCAAATGGTGTTCTGACAAACAAAACATGCTAACTTTTGACAAACCAATGGTGTTTTTAAATGCATACTTTTAATGTTATGTATTTCTAAACTTGTAGTTATTGTCACACAATTATAATATTCGTTAGAAGTTCGTTTAAACTTAACATCGGTATCTCACTATATGAAGTGACGTTATCGACCAAGTCATTCCCTTGATAAATATCAGAAATCATATCCCTCAATAATCTGTTACAAAATTATTGACAATTTAGTGGTGGATTTCAATGCCACACCTAACACACCACCAAAATATTTGGCTTTCTATTGTAATTTTACGTATGATATTTATTTCACCATTTGTCACTAACTAATAATAAGCGAACAACATAAAAAAACCCAACAAAACCTAATATAGTAAAAAGTAATAAAAAAGAAAATAAAGTAATAATAATAGTTTTAAAAGTAATGATACTAATAAATTAAATCAAAGGGAAAAATAGTAATAATTAGTGGTAGTAATATTTAAAGGAAAGGAAAATCCTTCAAAAATAACAGTAATATTTAATAGTCGTAATAATAAAATTGAAGGAAAAAAAACGTTCAATGAAAAACATATGATAAGGGATTCACAAGGTTCGAACATAAAAGATAACACTAGACTTAGCACATAAAAACCCAACCTTGTCTACCCCATGTGAGTTCCTACCCAGCAAACCATACTCGGTCCCCACACGCTTGTACCCGCAGTCAGTTCCTAACTTTGAAACGTATTTCGGTTACAAACCAGATCCGATTTGTATATGATTTATACTAGGTAAAAAACCCTATCTAGACTCGTATATAATTTATACCCGGTTCCTACCCGCTTTCGAATGCGTCCCAATATTCAAAATGTGCACCTTTATGATAAGACCTCCATATGGAGATTTTGTTATGATTCTAGAATGAAACATATATATTGAGTGTTACACGTGACCGATTTTTTGAATGAGAGTGGTATTATTCATAGGTCTTAAATTTTTTTTATGTAAAATTCTTATTGTTTTTGTTAAAAGTAATATATTTAATTGTTATTTATATCTTTAAATTTCAAGATATCCATCCACTTGAAAACATTCATCTAAAAACCCCTTTTGTTTATTCTAGTAAACTCGAATATAAAAAGTTCCTTTATGAAAGTAGTGAGGGTTGTATAGTGGAAGACATGTCGGTAGCATCTTTCAAAACCTAACATCGATGTTGATGTCTAAAAGATGTTTTCAATCGACAATAAAGAAAGATTAATACTTAATTATTTTAATTTAAATTATTTACACTGAAATTATTTTTAAAAAATGGTAAATTAAGGCAAGATGCCATTTTTCTATAGTCGCGAAATATTAATTTATACGATATTAATAATAATAATTCGGCATAATATTTTGATAACTATTATTAAACAGAATATTTATTTGAATTTTTTATTATATTTGTTAAAACGATTATTTAAAACATGCGTACGTTCCTTTTTCATGTTCGTCTCCACTTCTTCTCAACAGTGTAATTTTCACCTTTATAGGGTCCCATGCCACTATATCTATCACACCACGTGTTATAGATAGCTATCACGTGTTTTGATCTATTTAAAGTCTTAATATGTATATTTGTTAAAGTGTTACCATCAAAACATAATAGTTTCGAGTAAATTACATTTTGGGTACTTATCGTGTGGGGTTTGGTTTATAGACCTTATGAATCTAGTCTTTTATAATATTGTTTGTTTTTATAAATGGTTTATGGTTTGTTAGATGTTAAGGTTATATAAAATGATTTTTTTAATATTACACTTTATTCCTTAAATCTAAAAAATTCTTGTCATTATCCATAGGGACCGTTTGTGTCATCTATTAAAGAAAACCACTAAATCCCCATTTTCGAGAATAAAATTACATGTCTGACTAAATGCATTAAAGGGTTTCATCCAAAGATTGCATGTTTACATGATCAAACATCACTTAATCATTTATTATTTGTTGGGTGTTTCAATCAATTAATATCAAGTTCTAAATGTTTAATAGTCAGACAACAATACCGATGTTTAACAACCACACACCACCGATGTCGCAAAACACTAAGAGTGGACCATTGATAACACTATTAAATCATCTTAAACCTGTAAATATCGTTTGTTTTGCTAAGAATATACGAAATCCACGTATTATTTAAGATGAATATGTTTGTTATGGGTATTGTTTCTTTTTAAAAATGAAAATTGATGATATGAAATGTGTTTCAACCTTCGGTTGATGGAATCGTCCATCATTGTATATCTCGTCGTCTCCAACCTCAAACAACCCCACATATGTTCAAAACTCTCGTCCATGTTAAATAGAGGTGATGACCAACCTCTCTTGAAATTTGGGCATCGTCCTTCACACCTGAACCATACATGTAAAATGTGTGGATCAAAGACCTAATTAGTAATTAAGCTTAAATAATAAGGACCAAAAATGCATGTCACTCTAGTTATAGCATGCGCAAAGATATACATGCATGCATATGTGTGTGTGTATATATGTATATATATGTGTGTGTGTGTGTTTGTGTACTTTTATATAGTTTTTCATAAAACAACATCATCTATGTTATAAACACTATAATGATTCACATTGTAGTTTTAGGTAGGTTTTAATATACTCATATTAATCATTTATACTTACATTATGCGATTTAAACTCTTAACCTCTTGGAACATCTTAAAGTTTGCTATGGATTACTATCCTTATATTAGCTTATTCTACTATAAATTAAAAAGTTTCATACATGATTAATTTCAATGTTTAATGAGTTAACTTTCATGTGTGATTTATGAACCAGAAAACACAACTATACACATCAACTATGAGCATGATCACAAAACAATGTACAACATATTATCGTTAGAACTAAGATATGATGTGCTTGATTGAGTACTACAAGCAATGAGCAAAGCTAGTATGCTAACATTTAAGCCCATGAGATACCAAAATACCACATATTACTAAGAACATCTTCAGTGAGATGTCAACTGTGTTTATGTTATGACCTCTTGGTCCTAAGGTGGTGTCGGTCCAAGTGTAGAAGAGCAAACTATTTTATATTTGGAGGCGCATGATCGTTTGCCCAAGAATGTCTTATTCTATAAACATATTAAAATTTTATATTATTTTTAGTTTTTGTTGGACTTTGTTTATAGCTAAATGTTTGGCTCATTTATGTTTTGAGGCCATCTATGAATATTTTTTCTAAAAATGCAAATATTCCTTTTGGAGTGTCATATCGGCTCGTTAAGGATTTAGTAACAGTCTGCTAAGGACCTTTGCGACCAAAAACTT
The DNA here is from genome assembly GCA_018326385.1 of Flaveria bidentis. Taxonomy (NCBI): domain Eukaryota; kingdom Viridiplantae; phylum Streptophyta; class Magnoliopsida; order Asterales; family Asteraceae; genus Flaveria; species Flaveria bidentis. Next base: position 3,373 of record BJCM01053602.1, on the reverse strand, counting down.
GATAAAATGCCTCAAAAGGCTGAATTTAACCCCATTTGCACTCCCTCTCGAATCTCTCTCATTACAAACGAATAAGATCTTTCTATCACAAGATTTTGGACATCTCGGGACGTTCAGTCCGGATTTGTGATCTACAATGTCTCTTTGCTTGGATTTGGTTAGTATCTCTCGGTTTCATGAGGTAAGACTTATTTTAGTTAAATTGAGTTATTATTGCATCTGTGTGAAATATGATGTTAGGGAACTCTATTTTGGTGATAGATTGCTCGATTGGAGACGTCAACGCGCCAGGAAGTTTAGTTACTTTTTGTGAAAGCTTGTAAGAGATTCTAGATCTTCACATATGTGTTTATGTAGGTTTTCGGAAAAACTGAGGTCCTTGGGAAAATAAAAGCGGTTAGGACACTATAAGACTAGATTGGAAGGTTAAGGGAAAACCCATATTATGGTGGGCAAATTTGTGATAAGAATGGTTTTGGCTTTGTTTCAAGCTTAACCGGGTGTGTGAACCCTAGTTTAAAAGTTCATGTTGATAAAACGCGTATTATGTATTGAAAATGTAGGAATGTGTTCACCTATTTGAGCTCTTAGGGTGATATTGGTGATATTGTGATTATGGAAGTTGATTATTGCAGATCATTGGTTAAGGTGAGTCTAAGCACCCTAGTTTCCCTCTATTTGGTTTTCGAACTATCTAAATTGATTTCGTACATAATGTCTCATGATTGTTGCATGACATATTCTGTTTTTGATGTCTTGTGGACCATAGTTTAGGTGTGTCTAGACCTTGGTCATGTTAGTCATCAACAAATCATTAAGATAAGTTTGTGGGTTGTCCAAATGACGTGACACCTAAACTACCTCAAGGCATATGTGCGCTTAGATGGATTTGATGTAGGTAGGAGGGTCTCACTCCAGGAAATTGGTATAAAGTCTCAGTAATGACTCACCCTTAACGTAGTTGTTGACGTGTTTTTACTTGTGATGCAAGTTATCAAGGGCGGCCCTGGGGGGATCGCCCAGGGCCCGATCTCCATAGGATTATATATGTAATTTTTTTTCCTGAAAACTATAATCTATTACTTAACCCATTAACAAACCCAATAACAGTGTGTTGTTTTAGCCCTTTAAACTTTACCTAATAGTTCATTAACATTTTAAATAATCTAGCCCAATAACGTTTACCTAAAATAAACATAATTTAGTTTAATAATACATAAATAGAATAAGAAAACTATTCGTTGGTGGAAAGTGAAATATTTTTTTATATAAAAGTTATTCTATTTAAACTTTTTATATGTCATATTATAAGGGCCCAACTTTTGTTCTCGCCTCGGGCCCAAAGTCCCTTGAGAATTCTTGGGACCGGCCCTGCAAGTTATACAGGAAGTGTCGCAAGGCACTAGCTACGTCAAGTAGACTTAGGGCCTGTTTGGTTACGTCTGACCAAACCTGGTCAGACATGCAAGTCTGACTCGATCATACATGGCTTGTTTGGTTGCGTACGTCTTACAGGAGAAGATGTCTAATCGAACCCTTTATTCGGTCAGACTTGAACCAACGTCTGACTCGGGTTAGACGTGAAGTCGGCCTGCGGTGACGGAGAGGGTGGTGGTCGGCGAAGAGGCGGTGGTCAGTGCGGTCTGTGACGGAGAGGGTGGTGGTCGGAGAGTGAAACACCAGTGAGGTGGAGGGCGCTGACGCGGTGAAGGGTGTTGTCGCAATGCACACTGGCCCAGAGACAAGGGTTTTGCTGGTCAGTGATCCAGAAGAGGGTGCGGCCACCCATGGCGGAGTGGAGGGAGAGGAGGGCAGCACGGTCGGAGGACAGATCTATCATCACTCCGGCGGGTATGAGGAGCAGAGTGTGGAGGAGAAAGAAGGAGAGAGACGACATTGTTGGTTTGGGGGTGGGAAGAGATGATTTTTTGGTAACCCTTTAGTCAAGTAAAAGGTGTAGGAAATCACAATAATAATATTTTTAATGACATGCTTCTTAACAAGATTTTTAGCCACAAACTATACGCACGCTCTAATTTTTTTTATTTTTTTACGGTTGGGGGTTTTTATTTTATTAATTTTACTTTTTACAACCAAACACACTTATTGGTTCAGATTACTTATTAGTTCAGACATCTTACTGGTTCAGACCTCTTACTAGTTCAGCATTTATTCAATCAGATGTTGCCAAACAACCTCTTAGTGGTTTAGTTTAAATAAAATCTTTATGTAGAAGATTTGGACTAGATTAAACCTATCTAGGGTTGTGTAATCGTTTTGTGTTTTGTAATTTCAATGCAATGAATGCGTGGAATTATGTACTCTGTAAATTTTTTTTTAATTTAGTCTAATAATCATGGTCTTGATAGTTTATGTTTTCCATTGTGTTTTTTCATTTTTGTGATATAATAACCTAATAGGTCAAGCCTGTGGATTGAGGTGTGACATATGTGACGGTCATAAGTAAAAATGTCAAGGTCTGCTATTATGGCTCGAGGCTTTGTGTAGAAATCATAGATCAATAAATCTGATTTCTTGAGGGTCGTGTATCACTTTTAGATGTAAACAATTTTGTGACATCCGTCACCTTAAGGTCCGTCAATTAACGTGGTTTCCCATTAGTTTTTCTTTGACCATTCATTCCTCATCTTTATTAACTCCTTGTGTGGATATCATACTTGTTATATCATCTTTATGCTTGTGCTTTCTTCGTGAACGTGTTCTATGCTTAAAACTTTTACAAGTTTCATCACCGTTATCACTAAATATATCGTTTTTATATAATATTATTGTCACTAATAAAACCATTTTTAAGATACCAATAACATTAATTACATCTTTATTATAAATATAATTAGCCTAATTAAGTCGTTTTCAACCGAAACAAACTTTGGAAACTCGGGGGCTAAGTGCAGAGACTAAAATTGACATTTTGCAAACTTGGGATGGGTATAAAAACCTCCATTCCCAACCATTCTTCATTCTTCATCTTCTTCACTTCCCATTCTCCAATCTTCTTCACTTTACATCTCATTTGTGCACCAAAACTGCCCCGTTTCGTCTCGTTTTCATCGTCTAGACTTCATCTACAATCTAGTCTACTCCATCCTTGCAGGTAGACGACCTTGGTTGTTCTTTTCTTGCTCGTTTTACTGTTGTCCATTTCTAGGGTTTCGGGTGTTCGAGTCAACCCGAACATAAGAGGTCGTGTGGGTGCATGTGATGTCTTTATATGTGTGCTTCTTGTTTGTGTGTGTTTATAATGTGTTTCTAGAAGTTCTTGTTGTGTAAAACCCGTGCTCGGGGCAGCCGAAGGCTGCTCTGCACTTCAGCAGTCGTGAACCTGCAGTTCAGGCGACTGGGTCTGTCATGC
>BJCM01053557.1:0-15832 GCA_018326385.1 Flaveria bidentis | reverse complement strand
ATCTTATGTTTAGTTGGCATGTAAAATCCCATCAACACCATTGTACGCCATGCTTCGGTGACCCTATGCACATGGTTTCCAATTCAAGTTGTCCTACCTACACACACGTGTGAGTTTACACATACAAGTGGTTAGGTGACCTTTATCCCACAAATACGTTAAGCCCACCTAAAACACACAAGTTCCCTAAAAGTGGTTAGGTGACCTTTATCCCACAAATAGTTCTCAAGTGATTCAAGTGTCGTGTAAAAGGATGGTGTTAAACTTGTTTCCAAACGGATTTTTGTTTTTGTTAATTCTAGTTTTTGAAAACTCTATGTATCTTGTATTCACATGCTTTCAAATACATGGTACCCTATAGCTCTCTTTTTACTAAAAAATCCATTTTTATTGTTAATCCTTTTAAAAACCTTTTATTAATCTATTAATGATAAGGAACCATAAATTTTCAGCTTGTTTTGTTTTTTAATTTGTTTGTTATGCATACCCATATATCAAACAACAATCATAAAACAAACAACCAAACAAGCATAATCATACAATCACAAGTGCATAACCATAGCCACTAAGTTGACTACACTTGTTTGCAATCAAAATTATTGTCATTTGGTCTTTCCTAAGGGTTAATATCAATACAAAATATAGGATCTCCAAAGACCCCCACTTGAAGTTGCATCGAAATGCTTCCAACTTGTGCATATTCTTTTACAAGATTTATATCCTAATAAAAAATTTCTAATAAAAGAAAATGCACCTAATCTAATAAATAAAATACATTCATATACGAGTAGAAAAGAATAAATAATACAACCCATAATGAATGAAATCAACCAAAACAAACATTCATCCCAAAACCAAAGCAACACAAGGTCAAGGGTAGGTTATGAACCAATATTAAACATCATATTCAACATACAAGAACCAAAATAAATCCCCATTTAACCCAAAATTTTCGGCCAACATAAACGAAGAATTTTGGGTTTTTGTCCAAACAAAAATAATGAACCATTTGACATCTATCTTTCTAGGTTTAATCATAAGCATGTAAAATATAACCATGAAAAATTGGGGATTCATTAAATCATTACAAAACAGCACCTATTCGGTTGTTTAAGTCCAATAAAACCAATTTTACAAGGACTTTAGAAGATAGTCTTCCACATATCCAGCTCTAGATGCCAATGTTGGGTTTGTTAGACACCTTATCAAAGTTGCTTAACCTCTTAAACATGAAAACGCAGCGGAAACATAGCTTAATAATATGTTTTATAAACAGAATTTTAAAGCATATTATTTATCATCAACAAAGGCAAGAACAAATGATCAAATATATGTGAAAGAACTAGCTATCAAGCATAATATAACAACCATATACAAACCCATGAAACTACCTTTCAAGAGCTGGCAAAATCAAGAGAAAGAGGAAGGGGATGAGGTTCTTGAATCAGCCATAACACCAAGGAAGGTGTCCTCAAGCTTGCATACCCACAAGCCTCAAGCAAACACTTTTGTTGCTAGGATTTGAACACTAAATTTCGACCAAAAGGAGCTGCCAAAATGATTTTTCAGCCTTGATCTTCTTCAAGAAATGGAGAGAATTTGGTGCCTTTTGATTTGCATGTAAGAGAGAGAGAGAGGAATAGAATGTAGTACTAGTTAATTGAGTCTTTTACACAAAACAACTAATGAACCACTCCCCATTAAAGGGGCAGCCGAAATAGTCCCAAAATTGGTGTTTCCCCCTAATTTTTCTTTCGTATAAAGGTTAACTAGTTAGTTTTAAAAGTTATGTAATTAACCTTTTAATTATATAACTCATACACTCTATTATTATTTGATGTTATTTAACCAACTTAGATAACATTACAAATAATACTCATGAACAAAATATCCTTATAAGTTGTTCCATCTAATATATAATTTATTTAGAAAACCGATTTTCTAAATTGATGTAATTATTTAATTGCATGATCATATCATCAATTAAATATTTATTGGTGTTTTCTAAGATTGTTATTGGGTATGACCCAACATGGATCATAACATACTAACAACATCAATGTTCTTTGTGTCTTGGGCATAAAGAATCCAACACTACGGCCAAGCTTGCTAATATAATCAGGATGATTTGGGTCTGTAAAAGCTAGGTGGTTCTTTGACATTTGGCTCCTTATTAATCACCCCATATAAGAAAGCACACTTGACATCAATTTGGTAGACCTTGAAATCACTAGATATAGAAAAAGCATGAAATATCCTAACAACTTCAAATCTTGCCACTAGAGAAAAATATTTGTGTAGTCAATACTCTCTTCTTGTGTGTATCCTTGAACAACTAGTTTGTTATTGTTTTTTATGAAAAGTCCTTTATCATCCTTCTTATTTCTAAGTACCCAATTGGTACCTATAGTGGTCTTCCCTTGAGAAAGAGAACATATGTTTTAAACTTTTTTTCCTTTCGAATTAAAGTAGCTCCTCATGCATAGCTTCAACCCAACTATCTTAAGCTTTATCAACTTTCTTGGGCTCTATTTGGAACAAGAAGTAAGATTATAGACAAATTGAGAGTACTTGAACTTGACCCATTAATGATTCCACGCACTATGAAGGATAGATCTTCAGGAATCTGGTCCACCCTCCATGCTTGTTGGACAAGCTATGGATAACCACATGAAGCAAGTATTTCCATTAGGATAAGACCTTCACTTTCCTGAAGGTCTTTACAGAGTAATCTCCCTCATAGCCCATCTGCTCAAAGGAATGATTAACAACTTCTTTTTGGAAAAACAACTCACCTTCTTCATTATCTATATGAAGATAATAGTTAATGATGGCCGGAGTGATGAATATTGTCCTCCCCTACACTGTAGTAGACAATGCCTTCTCCCCGTCCATAATGACCTCTTGGTACATCTTCCAAAATTCCAGAAAATAATCCGCATATAGAGTAGGATCAATAGTAAGGGAGGTGGAGTAGTTAGACAAAACCAGAAAATGACAAACCTGTGAGAAACTATCATCTTTTCTTCAGAGGTCAACAGAGCAACCTGGTTGTGTTGCCTATGATGTTTCATGGAGAAATCAGGGTTGTTTCTGAGTTTTAGATTGGCCTTTTTGAGAAGCTTAAGGGTAAAAGAAGATGAAGAACAAAGGCGGTTTGGGATATTTAGTTCAGAGAAGAAATGCAGATGAAGAAGATAGTGAAAAAGAGGATAGTGAAAAAGAGGGGGAACTATTGGGTTTATATGTGAAAAGGATCTGAGACAAATTAAATAAAGGAGGAATAACTTTGAATCCAGAAGTCGGTCTCACCATTAAAAAAGTAATTTGCTTTGGCTCAAAAAGTAGCTTTCTTGGATGTCGTGAAATCTTCCGAATGTTATTTTGCTTCGGAATGAAAAGAAGCTTTCGAAGGAAAATTGACTTTGAAATATATTTCAAAGATATTTGAGAATTTTTCTTCGGAAGAGATTTAGAACTCAGAGTATTTATTCTATTAAGGCTTTTGAAGAAAAGTTTGCTTTCGGAAGAAAATTTGTTCTTATAAAACATACAAGTCCTTAAGTGGATTTTAAACTTTGGAAGATATTTCAGAAATTTCTTCCGAAGGTAAATTAACTTATGTAGATATTTGTTTGCTAAGACATAAGTTTCTTCCCAAGGTAATTTTAAATCTTCCGAAGGATAAAGAGATCAAAATTTCTTAAAATCTAAGCAATGTCGTTTAAAAATATTTTACTTCCAAAGAGAACAAAGGGCTTATGAAGGTGATAAATATAGACAACTTAGGACACATAGGTTTTAGAAATAATATGATTAAGTTTTAAGGTAAAACTATTCAAAGTTAATCCTCCCAATAGCTGATACAAGATATTTGAATCTTTGTTAATCAAAAGCTTTAGTGAACAGATCAGTATATTGTTCATTTGTTTTAACCTTAACTAGTTTGATTTATCCCTTTTCAAAGTTATCTCTAATTAAATGTTACTTGATATTGATGTGCTTTGTCCTTGAGTGCTACACGGGATTTTCTGTGATTGAGATAGCACTATTGTTGTCAATGTGGATGGGAGTCTCCTTGAAGTTGAATCCAAAGTCCAGGATCTGATTTTGAATCCAAAGTACTTGTGCACAATAGGTTGTAGCAGTAATATATTCATCCTCAACAGTTGATATAGACACACATGATTATTTCTTAGATTGCCAGGAGTCTATCCTTCCACCAAGAAATTGACATCCCCCTGATGTAGATTTTGTAGTCATTTTGCAGCCACCATAGTCACTATCTGTATAAGTATACAGATTATAGTTAGAGTTCTTGGTATACCAAAGGCCAAGTGTTGGAGTACCTTTAAGATATCTTAGAATTATTTTGATAGTGATTATATGTGAGATCTCGGGGTTGGCTTGATATCTTGCACTAATGCATGTAGAAAACATAATATCAGGCCTGCTAGCTGTGAGGTACATAAGAGACCCAATCATTTCCCTGAATAGATGCTCATCAACACACTCAGCCTCAATATCAGGTCCAAGGGAGTGATTTTTGGCTATGGGTGTCATAGCAAACTTACAATCAGTCATGTCGAATCTTTGAAGTATGTCTTGAACATACTTAGACTGACTTATGAAGATGCCATTGTCAACTTGCTTCACTTGAATTCCTAGAAAAAAATTGAGTTCCCCCATGGCATTCATTTCAAACTTGTCTTTCATCAGCTTTTCAAAGTCTTTGCAGTGCTATGAATTAGTTGACCTAAAGATATTGTCATCCACATATACTTGAACTAGCATAATGCCATATCATGTTCCTTTGATAAAGAGAGTTCCATCAATAGCACCCCTCTTTTAGCCATGCTAACATAGATACTATGATAGGGTCTCATACCACTTCCTTGGTTCTTCGTGCAGCCCATAGAGAGCCTTATCAAGCATGCAAACATAATCAAGATAATCATGATAATCAAGATCTACAAACCCAGGTGGTTGTTTAACATAGACATCTTTATCAATCACCCCATAAAGAAAAGCACACTTGACATCAAGCCGTTAAACCTTGAAGTTCTTGGATGCAACAAAAGCGACGAATATTCTAATAGTTTCAAGTCTTGTGACAGGAGCAAAGACATTTAGGTAGTCAATTTCTTCTTCTTGAGTATATCCTTGAACAACTAGTCTTGCCTTGTTCTTATTGACAAGTCCTCTATCATCCTTCTTATTTTTGAACACCCATTTGGTTCCTGTAGTAGTCTTCCCATGAGGAAGAGGACATAAGTTCCAAACCTTTTACCTTTTGAATTGAAACAACTCTTCTTGCATTGCTTCAACCCAACTTCCATCCTTTAGAGCCTCATTAATTTTCTTTGGTTCTATGTGGGATAAGAAACAAGAGTGAAGACAAACATTTACTACTTTGTTTTGTCCTTTTGTTCTTATCCCTCTATAAACATCTCTAATGATATTTGTGGAATTGTGAGACTTATGGATCCTTAGCTGATGGATCACAGCAAGTTGCTTAGACAGATCTAAATTAGAGAAATTAAGATCAGGTAATGAGGATTCACTCTCCACATTAGCATGGTTATCAATATTAACGGATCTAATGAGTGTGTGACATCATTGATATTTTCATCAATGGAGTGGTTAACAGCATCAACAAAATCCTCATCACTATCACCACCACCATGCTTTCAAACATTTGAAGCTCCTTCATCTGAGGTGTGTACCTCTAAGCTAGAATTTGAAGGCTCTCTAGAAGCTTCATTTGCAAGATTGGTTACCACTAGAGCTGAAGATGTGTAGTTTGAAGGTGTTCTCATCTCAAATCTTGGATCAGGATCACTTACAGGTAGTATATCTGTAGATCCCGAAACATGCTCACTAGATTTGTTAAAATAGTTGGTATGTAAATCAATATCAAACATCCAATTAGGACCAAAACCTTTCACATTGGGAGTGTGGTAATTGAAAGTCACATTGGCTGACTCTTCAACTACTCTAGTTCTGAGATTGTATACTCTATAAGAGTTAGCTTGGGAAGAGTATCCAATGAAGTGTCTATCATCTGATTTCTTAGCTAACTTTGTTTTGCACATAGCAAACAGTATTGACTGCCTTTGCCCAAAAAGAGATAGGTAGTTTAGAATCAGACATGATAGTTCTTGCTGCTTCAATAAGTGTCATGTTTCTCCTCTCAACAACACCATTTTGCTGAGGAGTCTTGGGAGCATAATATTGTCTTGTAATACCGTTTTCATCACAAAATGTATCAAGGATTTGGTTCTTGAATTCAGTTTCTTGATCATATCTTATGGTTTTAACCTTGTGGTCACATTGATTCTCAGTCTTTAAGATGAAATTCTTTATAATCTCAGGAGTCGCATCCTTAGTTCTGTTGATACATCATGTTCCTAGTTTGTGTTCTTAAATTCAAAAGCCTTTCATTTCTTACACATGTGTAATATAACTACTATATGAAATATAATAAGCTTTTGATGTTTATTTGTCTTTGAATATTTCATATTATTATTGTATTCGGTATAATTCATATGTATGAACATCTTATATAGGTTTGAGGTTGTTGTACATAGTTCTAAGTCAATAATGATTGAGAATTGCGTTCAACTTAGTTGGGTGATTATTCATGCTAATGGACCTTACGCACAAATGACTCATACTTATGGACCAGTGGCACCACTGAACCAGGAGACAGGATTAGTCGTATGACTGAGACATAAGGTTGATTCAGTCACATGACTGAACCTTCAGTCATGCGTATGAATCAACCGCATGAGTCAGTCGTAAGGCGGAACCATGCTAATGGTTCAGTCGTACGAATGAAACCGAAAACCTATAAATTACACATAATTCGTGGAAAAACGAGAGACTTCGAATACTAACAAACCCTAGCCGTCTAGAGAGTCCTAAATAGCCTATCCAACTTCATAGTTCTTCCTGATCGATTTCAAATCAATTCTCAACAATTGTTTCATCGTTAGATCGATCAGGTTGTCATTCTCACTGATTGGATCGCCAATCAAATAGGAATCCGCGCTATTTGATCTGGTCTCATGAAGAATCCGTTAGTACTCCATACGAAAATAGTCCTAACAAGTGGTATCCGAGCTTTGGCTCGTGATTTTGCGTGGATTCAATTGGTTTTTGTGTTAAAACCTATGTCTTCAATCAAAAGAGTCACCTTTTGTTCCAAAAAGTGTTTTTGACGTTTGCATGTGTTTTTGACGTGGACCATTCATATGACTGAACCCATTCATATACTCTAATTCGTATGAATGAACTCAGTCTTATGAATGAACAGAACTGAATCCAGTAGCATGATTGAATTCATTTGTATCTTTCATTCGCACAAGTGACCCATTCGCATAGCTCATTCGCACAAGTGAATCTTTCCTGTTCCAAGTTTACCAAGTTTAAAACAATGGAAGACCAATTTGCTGCATTCACTGCTGGAAAGGACTCGCGTATCCAGAACCTTCTACTTTCAAAGAATGAGATTGGAAACCACAACAAACCGCCAAAGTTGTTAACGTTGGGTGAATATCCACAATGCAAACAACGGTTTAAAATCTACTTGAATGTAGTTGACCCAAACCTTTGGACATCCATTTAGACTAGTTACACGGTTGCAGTCAGTGCTAATAGAGTTAAATTGACTTTGGGAGGAACGAGTGAATCGCAGAAGACTCTACATAATGCTGAAAAGAAAAGCATATGCCCTGTTGACTCAGTCTATACCTAAGGACATATTTCATTAGTTCTTTGAAAACAAGCAGTCAAAGAAATTATGGGAGGCCTTGGAAAAGAGATACGACGGAAATTTAACTCTAAAAGCACTGAAAGAAAAAGCTCTTAAGAAAGAATTTGACAATTTCTCCCTAATTGGGAATGAGAGCTTGGATGATATCATTGATCAATTTTATCATCTGATGAGTGAGTTACACACCCATGGAAGATAAAGTCTCTAGGTTTGGTTATGGTCTGCTAGACAAATGGGATCCATTTATGTCTAATTTGAGAAAAAAGACACTCTTGCTACTTTAGACATAAATGATTTCATTTTGAACTTAAGGGAGGAAGAACTACGTGTGAAATACAAGTCTAAGAATGGATCCTATGTTCAAAATCCTGCACTATACAATTCAGTTCCAACTCCAGCTGCTTCAGGCGCATCACTACAAATGACGTTTGTGTCTAGCTCTTCTGCTCCTTCCCAAAAGCAGTACATCAAGAACCATACCGTCAGGGCCATCAAGAACCCAATACATAATTCCTAAGGCAAATACTACAAAGTTGACGACCAAGAATCTAAGCAATGTCACCGTGGAAGTTGCTAAAGAGCACAAGGACCTTCTAGCTGCTGTTGTTCAATCTTAGGATGGATTAGTTGCTAGTAAGATTGGAAAATGTCATCTTGCTGATGAGGACTATGATCAAGTTGATGAAACTGAGCTAGAACGCATGGATATTATCTGGACCTTGGCTAGTGCTGTTAGAAGAGCCAACAAGTTTGTTAAAAAGAGAGGGAAAAATTTGGCTGCCACTAAAGATACGACAATTGGTTTTGCCAAACCAAAGTCATGTGTTTCAATTGTAGTGAAACGGGGCACTTCAAACGTGAGTGCATAAAGCCAACGAAGACTGGAAATGGAAATCATTTTCCTACATTCGACTTTGAAGACAAGGATAAGATTAAAACTACATTTTCAAGTAAAGAGTCTAAGGCTTTGGTTGCTCAAGGTGATGAAGAACAAGAATGGTCCTTCCGATTCATTTCTCAGGGTGAATCAAACATTGCTTTAGTTGATACATTGGATGATGGATCTGCAACTGAATTAGACATCATAGCTGAGCATACACTTTCAGATATCGAAGAAGCTATGGATGTCGTTGATCATTTGGTTGAAGAAGAGCTTAGTGCTACAAACTCAAAATCTCCACTCTTCAAAGAGTCTGACACTGCTTTGATTGGCTGATTCATTTAGTTCTACACAGGTATGTTCTGAAAATGAATTATTTGAAAAACATGCATGTAGTGAATGTGACAAATTTAGGGAAAGCATTGATTTAAAATTTTCTAGATTATTAGAACATAATGATAATCTAGTAAATGATTTACAACTCTGCACTGAAGAAAAATCGTGTTTTAAAGCAAAATGAGTGCAGCTTCAGAGAAAAGATAGAACTGTTAGGGAAACAACTAAGGGAAACCGAGATTGTTTCCATAAATCAATCAAATGACATCAAGTTCTATCTAAATTCTTTGGAGGAAACTAAAAAGGAAAAAGTAGTTTTGCAAGTTGAAGTTGAATCGTTAAAACAAAAACTGCATAATTTGGCAAGTTCTTCTCACATTGTTTAGAATCTAGTGAAAGAATAGAATGTAAGGAAGGTCTGGATTATAAGGTAGTATCGCCACCACAAGAAAACCTTTTGAACACTAAATGTAGACAAATAATTAATTACCCAGTAAAGGATCATGTGGTGTCTACTCCTCTGGTCAGTGATCCAGATTCTACGGTTAAACCTATGAAATATGTGACTAAAAGGAAGGATTTCACTTTGGGATCAAATGATATGATACCTCTTGAGGAATTGGATGATAAAATTGAAAAGGTTAAATTAGGGTCAGGTTCACAAACATCAATTTCAAAAACTAAAAGGTCTAATCCAATGAATCTTAATGTGTTAATCATCAAAATCCAAATAAAATGAATGTGAAAGATGTTCAAAATATCAAAACCATTAAATTTGTTAAAGAAGGTGAACATCTTCAAAGGAAGAGAAACAACCCAACCAGACATATCTAAAAGCCTGACCAAACTCAACCCCACATGAAAACTTTCCTCAAACTGTGGAAAGGAGATCCTGCTATAGTTGTGGAAAATGGGGACATATCTCTCCAAATTGTCCTTATTATGAGACACCTAAAAAGAAAATTGAACTTTTTGATGAAAAACCAAGATTTTTTAAGGTTACACCTAAGATTATTAATGTGAAAGATTTTCAAACCATAAGCCAGTCGTCTGTTTACCACAAACAGGCCTTACAAAAACATGGTTTATGGAAGAAAAAAACATGTAATGTGTCTGATAGTGAGAACAAAAAGAAGAAAGATGTGCCCTGATCCTTTGAAGGATAGTGGGTTGAGTTCATGATGTGTGATACCTCTGGGACACCCAAGCCAGTTAAGGCTTGGGTCCAAACCTTAACTAACCAATTACTTTGTATGTGCATGGTGTCCGCTACAACGCTATCACTAATACCTGGATTATTGATAGTGGGGCTTCTAGGCACATGACCGGGAATTGGTATCTCCTTTTTAATGTCAAGAAAATTAAAGGGGGACACATATCATTCGCTGGGAATAAAAGAGCTTCAATCACTGAGCAAGGCGAAGTGGGAAACGAGAAACTGAAGTTTGACAAGGTCAACTACATTCAGTAACTGCAAAACAACTTGCTTTTTGTCTCCCAAATCTGTGATAAGGGATTCAAGGTTGTGTTTAACAACAAGAAGTGCTACATGTTGAAGAAGGAGTATGTTGTTGAGGAGAATAAAATTCAAATGTGAGCTTTAAGATATAACAATCTGTATGTCTTGGATCTATGAAATGCCTCCATAACTGAGTCTACTGCCCAGTGCTTCTTGTCAAAAGCAACAGAGAGGGATTCAGTCTCCTGGCATGGGAGAATGTGACACATTAATCCTAAGAAGATGAATCATTTGGTTCAGAATAATTTGGTAAATGGAGTTCCAGTCAAGAATTTTCAGCTCCCAGATTTCTACGTAGCATGTAAGAAAGAGAAACAGACCAAAAAGTCTCATAAAGCAAAGAAAGTTAATTCTATCAACATTCCTCTCGAGTTTCTACACATGGATCCGTTTGGCCCAGTCAGCACAAAGAGCATTGCTGGAGATTGGTACTACTTTGTAGTAATTGATGATTACTAAAGAGTCTCTTGGGTGATGTTTCTAAAAGCCAAGTCAGAGACATTTGAATCATTCAAGTATCTAGTCACTACATTGGAATCACTCTACAAGCATAACGTAAGAAAGATTCAATCAGACAACGGAATAGAGTTCAAGAATCGGTTGATGGAGGCATTTTGTCGAGAGAAAGGAATTGTTCATCAATTTACTTCGGCCTACACTCCACAGATGAATGGGGTTACTGAAAGAAAGAATCGGAGCTTGATAGAGACAACAAGGAAAACGATAGCCGACTCTAAACTGCCTATTCAATTATGGAACGAGGCAGTGGCTAATGCATGCTACACTCTCAATCGAGTCTTAGTGGTCAAACGTAATGGAAAAACATGCTATGAATTGCTCCAGCAACATAAACCCAACTTGGAGTATCTAGAACCATTTGAGCATCGTGAATGTTGTTAAAGAAAACTCAGACTGTGAAGTTTTATGAGAAAGCATAAGAAGGTATATTTCTCGGATATAGTATACCAGACAAGAGAGTTTATAACAACTCAATAGGTCAGGTAGAAGTATGGTGCAATGTTGATGTCCAAAAAATACACCACCCCCTTGCTGGAAAAGGACCTTCCTTCTTCTTTGATTATGATGGATCTTTCAAGTCCTTCAATCTACCTCCTTCTCATCCTGATGATGAGTTACATGCTTGAATGAATCGTACATATGGACTAGTCCCATGACTGGAATAGTCATATGACTAAGACGTAAGGTTGATTCAGTCGCACGACTGAACCTTAAGTCGAGCGTATGAATCAACCGCATGAGTCAGACGCACAACTGAATCATGCTAATGGTTTAGTCGTACGAATGAAACTGAAAAGATATAAATACCACATAATTCGTGCAAAAACGAGAGACTTCGAATACTAACAAACTATTACCATCCAGAGCGTCCTAAACAACCTATCCAACTTTAGTGTTTGTCCTGATTGATTTCTAATTGATTCTTAATGTTTGTTTCATCATTAGATCGATCAGGTTATCGTTCTCACCGATTGGATCACCAATCTAATAGGATTATGCATTATTTGATATGTTCTCACACATAATCGATTAGTACATCTACGAAAACGGTTCTAACAAGTTCTATGGAAGAAGATCCATGTGAGTCTTGTAGAATCATCTTTGATAACTAAACAGTAAGAGGGCCTTGCTAGACTCATTACACTGGTGGAGCCAAAGAGATCCATATGTTACAAGTGTACTGGAGTAGTGATGGAGTTTCTTTCCTTTGGTTTGTAAGATACCTTGTGTTGCTTCCCTTTCAGGCATGCCACACAATGGTCTTCAGATGTAAACTCTTTCTTTGGCATTCTAGTTACCAAATCATTCTGAATAAGCTTGTCATTTTTTAAAGTTTACATGGCACATTCTTTTATGCCAAAGGAAACACTCATCACTATTTTCTTTACATAGAAAGCATGAAACTTCTCCAGAGGGAGGTGGCTGTTGCAAATCCATCTTGTACATGTTCCCTCTCCTGGGTGCTCTGAGCAGGATATGCTCATAGGGAATGACCACCCCGAGTTTGAGAACAAAGCACTCATGCTTAGTAAAGAGCATGTTATGACTCCGATCATAAAATTAGGATACACTCAGAAGATTGTACCTAATTACTTGACAAAAATTACCTTTTCAATGTTGAGCTTAGCATTTGTAACCTTGCCCCTTCATGTAATGTAACCTCCAGCATCTCCGCCAAAAGCAACTAGTCCTCCCTTAATTCTTTCAAAATTTTGGAGTAGTGACCTATTGCATGTCATGTGCCTGGAACAACCACTCTCAATGATCCATACATTTTTTTTCTTGAGTTGTTCTTGCACAAAAGAGATGTCACACCCTCGCTGAAGCGGAAACACGGGAATGTAACGAGACGGGATCGTCATAACACATGGTATACGTTAGAGAAGCAATATAAGTATGATGACAAACGTGTCATGACGACACCCGAGCACAAATGGAGACTTGTGTCGCGTTCAGTCAATATTCACGACAACATAGCCATAAGCATAACATATAAATGATCACATAATCAGTTAGCATGACATTGTTTAATTTCCCACAACCCGGGAACAAGTGTCAAACATGCAAGGTACAAATCAGACTACAACATTGATTTACAATTGTAAGTTTGTCCAAAAGTGTTTAGTCTCAAGAAAAGCATCCTAGGGTCTCCTCTACAACGCAGCACTCCTAGATCTTCAGTTATCATGATCACCTGAAAAGATATGCTCAAAATGGTCAACAAAATTGTTGGTGAGCTTCGCAGGTTTTAAGTGGTGATTAAGTTAAGTAAAGCTACATGAAATATTACATGGGTTACCACAATCATATTTGCATGTAAGTGGTCCCACAAGTTTTAAAAAGGCTACGGCCAAACCTAACCATCGGTCCCACACAGGAACTAATGGCCGTAAGGAAGGCATCTCACAGCGTAATAAGTTTCACATGGCGTAGCAAGATCCACACAACGCATACGGTATATGTTACAACCAAGCCAATCCTTAGGTCCCATTACCGGGATTAATGGTGTAATGAAAGATCCACACAGAAGAACCACACAGAAGAACAACATAGCGTAGAAAGATCCACACAGCGCATACAGTATATGTTACAACCAAGCCAATCCTTAGGTCCCATTACCGGGATTAATGGTGTAATGAAAGATCCACCCAGATGAACCACACAGAAGAACCACACAGAGAAAGCATCAATCAACAAATAGTTTCACAAGTATTAGCATATAATAATGTAGCGTTACCCGACAACAATGCAAAGGGGTAACGTGGTTTTAGCAAATAAGTCGTTCATAAAAGTAGTAAACTTCCATTAGGGAAGATGTTTAGTTATAAAATAAGTGGATGAGCATCTTTTCCCCCATGTTTATAAATGTTTAAAAGGTTGCATAAGAGTAAAAATGGGCCACGAAACTCACAGAATATTTGATAAGTGTGAATAAGGAAAGTTCCCACAAGTAGGATGAAACGAACGGTCAAGCACCTATTGATAGTTAACGTTTAGTATAGGTGATATGTATAAAGTATATAATAATGTTTGGTCGGTTCGGGTTGTATCGGTTCGGTCGTGGGTAGCACACACACAAGCGGACACACGTATTAGATCTTATGTAGATCCAAGTACTAGGAGTAGTCGTCATTGCTACTGGTATCTGTATAAAGATCCCATTGTTATAAAAGATAGTACTTGTTAGATAGTTGTAATCCTAAATGGGTTATCGTTAATTGTAAAATGTTGAGTTGATTTAAATTGATTTGGTATGTGCGTGTTGATAGCGTTGACTTTAATTTTTGTGGTCAAGCAATGACACTTTTACTGATGTTTACCTTATCATCAGAAGACATTCAAAAAGGAAATTCACACATACATGCATCTTCAGTCACACAACAGGATCGGACGCTCGACTCAACACTCCATTCGTACGAATCAACCTTCAATCGTGCGGATTAGCTTCGTTGGCACGATTGAACCTTCATTCGTACGACTGGAATTCAGTCGTACCACACAACACCAAATCGCACGACTTAACCTCCATACGCACGAATCAACCTTCATTCGTACGAATCAGCTTCATTCGTACGACTGAACCTTCATTCGTACGATTGGCATTCAGTCGTGCGATACACACACAATCGCACACAATTTCTATCGCACGGACTCAATCGCACACACATTCAATCGCATACACATAGTCGCACAACTCAGTCGCACGACACACCCAGTCGCACAGCTCAGTCGTCCGATATGCTCAGACGCATGACTCAGTCGCACGACTCATCCAGTCGCACGGCTCAGTCGCATGGACAGACCCAGTCGCGAAGAACAGCAAAATCGCGACTGCCGTGTGTAGAGCAGCCTCCGCCCGCTCCGTGCACGGGTTTTACACTCCAAGGACTTCCAGAATCAATATCCTAACATGTCTAGACAAGAAGCACACTTTGAAACGCAACACACAAGCCCACACGACCTCATGTGCTCGGGTTGGACCCGAACACCCGAAACCCTAAAAACGCAGAAGTAAACTAGTGAGGAAAGGACGACCACGGTCATCTACCTGCTAGAAACAAGTTGTCTCAGCGGGGCGGTTTTTGGTGCTAGATTGAAGGAGAAAGTGGAGAAGAAGAAGATGAGGAAGATGAAGATGGAGATGAAGGCTAGGGCTGGTAAGGGGTATTTATACCCAGCCCTAGTTTCACAAAATGTCACATTTAGTCCCTGTACTTAGCCCTCGAGTTCCCAAATTTGTTTCGGTTGAAAACGACATTAATTAGGCTCATTATATTAATGACAAAAATGTAGTTAATGGTATTTGTAACTTGAAAAATGGTTTTATTTATAACAGTAGATTTATATAAAAATGGTGTATTTCATGATGACGGTGGTGATATGTGTGTAAAGGTTTAAGCGGCAGCAAAGCAACGACAAAAGCACAAGTGTATCCACACAGGTAGTTCATAAAGGTGAGGAATGACCGATTAACAAAAAAGTTAACAGAACACGCCAATTGACGGACCTTTTTGGTGACGGATGTCACAGTATCCCCCAGTTGAGGGAATTTCGTCCGGAAATTCAAATGGTGCTAGGTCCTGGAGCGTCATCCTCGAATAGATGTGGATACTTAAGTCTCATCTGATCTTCTCGTTCCCATGTAAACTCTAGCCCTCGTTTAGAATTCAACCTTACGCGGACAATAGGTATCTTGCTGCGTCTCAACCTCTTGACCTTTCGGTCCATGACCTCGATAGGTTCCTCCACAAAATGAAGGCTTTTATCAATCTTGATATCATCAATGGGTACGTGAAGTGAT
>BJCM01053531.1:718-26796 GCA_018326385.1 Flaveria bidentis | reverse complement strand
TATATGTACAATCATTAACTATTGCTAGCCTGGCGACGTCATAGATCTATGGGCCTGACAAGCCTGCTTGGTTGATCCAAGTACACTTAGCTAATCGTATATACTTGTAAACGTTTGAGACTTGTAAAACTTTGTCAAGGTTTGATTGTGCATTCTGTCTTACATCCCTAGTTACTTTGTTCTCTAGCTTACAACATGAATTGCCATATTTTATATACTTATGTATTGAAAACTATGAAAATCTCACCAACATTATTGTTGACATTTTTTTTAACATGTTTCAGGAAATGCTCAAGTTTGATTGACATCTTGAAGTGCTTTCACATCTAGGAATGGACCTAGTTAAATAAATGAAATAAATTGGCTTGTTACATCTTATTTTATGTTATTTACTTTCTTTGAGACTTATGTTTGTATTGGTACAATTGAAACTTATGATTAATATATTTGGATTTAATAATAGCGTTATGTGGCTATGAACGATCTTAACTCTCACTCCTTGACGTTTCCGACGTCAAGGTTGGGGTGTATCTACCTTTCACTTATTGGCATTCCTAAGTGTCCTAACTTCTTGTAATAAATTCCGACCTCAAGTTATTATTTTTTATCATTTAGGACATCACCTTTGATTCTTGACATCCAAGTTTTCGTATGTAGTCTACAACCATCACTATACTTGTGAGTTTTCCATGTGAGTTTTTCATGTGAGTTTTCCATACCCCTTTTTACTTTATTTCACACTTTTTGGGTGAAACATGTTAACTTTAAACATCTTGATCCTTGTAAATGCACATGTAATTCATCTTTACCCTTTTTGTCATGGTTATTTGTGTTATTGTAAGTCTTATATGAGATACATATTTTGTTTACAATCATTAACTATTGCTAGCCTGGTGACGTCTTAGATCTTTGGGCCTGACAAGCCTATTTGGTGCTAAAGCTGATGTATTGCCGGCTCCTGATGACGTATGCTTGTTCATCCTGGGAACCAAGTACACTTAGCCAATCTTATAAACTTGTAATCAAGTCGAGGTTTGGTTGTAACTATATGTGTTCTATAAACTTGCTAACTCATAACCATTGACATGAATTGCTACTTGTAAACCTTTATATATATACATACATATACATATATATATACATATACATATACATATATATATATGTGTGTGTGTGTGTGTGTGATTAACCCATGGGAACTCACCAACTTTTAAAGTTGACCTTTTATTTTTAACATGTTTCAGGTTTGATACTTGAAGATCTCTTCGTGCTCATATAGGACTTGGACTTAGTTAATTGAAAGTCTTATGATGTTGTTTATATCTTGTTTGTTTTATATTTATCTAATTGTCTTCTAATATTAAATAAAAATGATATTTAATATTATTACAACTTATTTAGTTCCATATGCTATGAACAATCGTTTCACATTCGTCCGCCTCGATGATTTCGCCGTCGGTTGGGGTGTGACAACCTGTAGGTACCATCATCCGGGGAATCAACCGTGCCGCATCTGCACCTTATATGGTAAATATGGTCACTTGGTGGTAATCTGTCACCATGTACCTAACAACGCCGTGATGGTCACGAATCATGTTTGCTACAATTGTGGGGAACCTGGTCATTTCCGCCCACAATGCCCATATCTTGTGGGTAATGTTCCACAAGCCCGAGGACATGTTTTCAACAACAATGCAAATCAAGCACAAGCAAACAATGATGTGGTGAATGGTATGTTAATTTACCCTTAACTTTTATGACCTAAGTCTTTTCATGCGTTACCTGTGTTGTTAAATACTTTTAAAATTGAAGAGGTATGTTCCTTATTAATAAAACTTATGCATACGTTCTATTTGACTCTGGAGCCGATAAGATTTTTTTTCGTTAGAGTTTGAACCTATTCTTGCTAAGCCACATACGAAATTAGAAAGACCACTCACCGTTGAAGTCACTGATTGAGAACCCATCACCGTTGATGTCATTATTCGTGATTGTATCTTAAGTCTTGACACGCACGATTTCCTTATCAATCTTATTCCTATGAAACTTGGAAGCTTTGATGTCATCATTGGTATAGATTGGTTAGCCAAATACCATGCCGAGATCATTTGTTTCGAGAAGTGCATTCGTATACGGTTACCCTCTGGGATACATTGAAAGTGTTCAGTGAAAAATCCTCCAAAGGGCTCAAACTCATGTCGTGCACCCAAGCCCGAAAGTGCCTAAGCAAGAACTATATGGCTTTCTTGGCTTACGTGGTCAACACGAAAGTCAAAGGGAAAGATCTTAAGGATGTCCCGATTGTACGAGACTTTCCTAAAGTATTTCCTGATGACCTTAGTGGCTTACCTCCCGTGCGTGAAGTCGAGTTTAAATTGATTTAATTCCGGGAGCAAACCCCATGGCTAAGTCACCATATCGACTTGCACAATCGGAAATACAAGAACTCTCTAGTCAACTTCAAGAACTATCCGGGAAGGGCTTCATTCGTCCTAGCTCTTCACCTTGGGGTGCACCTGTTCTTTTCGTGAAGAAGAAAGATGGATCCTTTCATATGTGCATCGAATATCATGAACTTAACAAGCTTACCATCAAGAATCGTTATCCTCTTCCTCATATCGATGACTTGTTTGATCAACTTCAAGGAGCTGCTATATTCTCGAAGATTTATCTGAGATCTGGATATCATCAATTACGAGTCCATGATGATGATATCCTAAAGACCGCGTTCGGTACTCGATATGGGCACTATGAGTTTATGGTTATGGCTTTTGGTCTAACAAATGCTCATGCTGTCTTCATGGATCTCATGAACCGAGAATCATATTAGGGCTAGAACTATGTCGGTGAAAGGTGCCAAGTCTGTTGCAAAGGTGACACTCGAGGCAACAAGGGAGGTAAAGGCTGAGTCATCCTCTCAAAACAAGAAGCGTAAGGTCACCCTGACACGAAATTACGATGTGACAGCACCAAATGCTCCTCAAAGACAAGTGGTGGCTGCAAATCACGCCCTCATGGCTAGAGCTTATGTTGGGCCATACCTGATGTGTAATACGTGCAAGTACCACCATGCGAGCAACATTCCATGCTAAGTTTGCTCGCTGTGTGGGAAGTATGGGCATTTGGTGGCTACATGCCTTCACGCGCCAAACAACACTGCGATGCTTACCAACCGAACCTGCTATAACTATGTCGAACATGGACATATTCATCCATAATGTCCTCGCAACGCGGGAACTGTGCCACCGGCTCATGGAAGGGCTTTCAACATCAACGTCAATCAAGCACAAGCCAACAACGACGTGGTAAATGGTAAATCATTGAATTTCTTTTAATCGTTCTTTGTCTTGTAAAAATTCCTACCTATGTTCATCATACCAATAATAGGTTATTACCAAACAGGTATGTATCTTGTAAATAATCATTATGCTTATGTATTGTTTGATTTGAGTTTGGATAAGAGTTTCGTGTCCTTGGAGTTTGAGCCTATACTTTCTAAGCCATGTGTTAATCTGGAAAGATCCTTCACGGTCGAAGTTGCCGATGGAAAATCAATCGTCATTGACGTCGTAATACGTGAGTGTACCTTGAGCCTTAACGAACACAGGTTCTTCATCTACCTTGTTCCTATGCAACTAGGAAGCTTTGATGTTATTATTGGCATGGATTGGTTAGCTAAGCAACACGCGGAAATTCTATGCTTCGAGAAGTGCATTCGAATTCCCTTACCATCGGGTGATACTTTGAAAGTCTTTGGAGAGAAGTCATCGCAAGGACTCAAACTTATGTCCTGTATCAAGGCCCGAAAGTGCTTAAGTAAGAACTACGTAGCTTTCATGGCATATGTAGTTAATAAGAAAGCCAAGGATAAGGAACTGAAAGACATTCCTGTCGTGTGAGATTTTCCCGAAGTGTTTCCCGAGGATCTTAAGGGGTTACCTCCCATGCGAGAAGTTGAATTCAAGATTGACTTGATCCCTGGTGCGAACCATGTGGCTAAATCATCTTATCGTCTTGAACCATCTTAAATGCAAGAACTGACTAGTCAACTGCAAGAGTTGACCGATAAAGGATTCATTCGTCCTAGTTCTTCACCATGGGGTGCACCTGTGTTATTCTTGAAGAAGAAAGATGGTTCTTTCCATATGTGTATCGACTACCGAGAACACAACAAGCTCACCATCAAAAACCGATACCCTCTTCCTCGAATCAATAATCTTTTCGATCAACTTCAAGGAGCAACCCAATTCTTGAAGATTGATCTACGTTTTGGGTATCATCAATTACGTGTCCACGATGACGACATTCCAAAGACCGCTTTTCGTACTTGATATGGACATTATGAGTTCATGGTTATGTCTTTTGGCTTGACCAATGCACCTGTCGTGTTCATGGATCTCATGAATCGAGTATGTAAACCGTATTTGGATAAGTTTGTGATCGTGTTCATTGATGATATTTTTATTTATTCCAAGACGAATATTGATCACAAGATGCACTTGCGACAAGTTCTCAAACTTTTAAAAAAGGAGAAAATATACGCCAAGTTCTCCAAGTGTGAGTTCTAGCTAGAAGAAGTTCAATTTTTAGGGCATGTGGTGAATAGCCAAGGAATTCATGTTGATCCTGCCAAAATAGAAGCTGAATTGGTGTGTTCCCATAACCCCAACCGAGGTTCATTCTTTTTTGGGCTTAGAGAGATATTACCGTAGGTTCATAGAAAACTTTTCGAAGATTGCTAAACCATTAACGGCGCTAACCCAAAAGAACTGACTTTTTGAATGGGGACCCGAACAAGAAGAGGCTTTCGAGACATTGAAACACAAGTTGTGTAATGCTCCTATTCTAACACTTTCCGATGGAAACAAAGATTTCATCATGTACTATGATGCTTCTAATCAAGGTCTTGGTTGTGTTCTTATGCAACGAGGAAAAGTCATAGCATACGCGTCAAGACAAATTAAGGTTCATGACGCGAACTACACAACCCATGATCTTGAACTTGGTGTTGTCGTTTTTGCTTTAAAGATCTGGCGACATTATCTTTATGGGATGCAATGCATAGTCTACACCGATCACAAGAGTCTCCAACACGTGTTCAATCAAAAGGATCTCAACATAAGACAAAGACGATGGATCGAGTTGATTAGTGATTACGACTATGACATTCGCTATCACCCTGGAAAGGCAAATGTTGTAGCCGACACGCTGAGTCACAAGGTCCACAACAAGATTGTCTCGCTTCAAGAAATCCGAGATCGAAGACAATGGTTTGACACGTTAGGGGAATTTGATACCGAGATTCATGTGGATGTTAACGAGGCTACTATCATGCTTCAAAACATAAGGATTGATAGTGATCATGAGTTATGCATTCTTGAGGCTCAACAAGCGGCGTTAACCGATGAAGGGAAATATGAAGATTTGGTGTTTAACATTCGGGTCACAACTGGAGACAAAACCGAACGGCATGTGATACTTCTTGAATCGACTTTGGATCCTGAATTATGATAACCTTCGACATTTCATTATGATTGAAGCTCATTAAACCCAATATTCCATTCATACTGGCTCCGTTAAGATGTACATGGACCTGCATGGTCAATACTGGTGGCCTGGAATGAAGAAAGATATAGCGTTTTATGTTTCCAAGTGTCTCACATGTGCAAGGGTCAAAGTCGAGCACCAACGACTAAGTGGTTTACTTGAATAACCCAAAATCTCTATGTGAAAATGGGAACATATATCCATGGATTTCATAACCAAGTTACCTCGTACTCCTCATGGTCATGATAGTATATGGTGATTGTTGACCGTTTGACCAAAACGACACACTTCATACCAATACGAGACACATACAAAGTTTCAAGACTGGCTCGTATCTACATTGACGAAATTATGAGTCGTCATGGCGTGAGGTTGCACATCATATCTGACCGAGACTCTCGTTTCACTTCGCACTTTTGGTCGTCTATGCAAGAACTCTTGGGTACTCATTTGGATTTAAGTACGGCTTACCATCCTCAAACTAATGGTCAAACCAAACGAAAAATTCAAACCCTCGAGGACCTACTACGTCTTTGTGTCCGTGACTTTGGCGGTGACTCGGATACGCACCATTCTAAGCACTTTATGGTCGTAAATGTCGTTCACCGGTCTGTTGGACCGACATTGGTAAGAACTTCATCACTGGTCCTGAACTTATACAAGAAATGACCGATAAAGTCTCCATAATCCGCAAGAACCTTGAAGTGGCAAGAAGTCTACAAAAGAATTATGTTGATAAGTGTCGTAAGCCGTTGGAGTTCCAAGTTGGCGACATGGTTCTTCTTAAGGTTTCACCATGGAAAGGTGTTGTTCGCTTTGGGAAGAAGGGCAAACTGGCTTCAAGGTTTGTAGGACCTTTCAAAATCCTGAAAAGGATTGGGAAAATGGCTTATAGACTGGAACTACCTTTCGATCTTAGTGGAGTTCATCTTGTGTTCCATTTCTCAAACTTGAGAAAGTGTTTGGCCGACGAGAGTCTGCATGTTCCCTTAAAAGACATCCAGATCAATGAGTCATTGCACTTTGTTGAGAAACATGCTAAAATTAAGGATCATATTATGAAGAAAACTAGAACCACAACTACTCTAATTGTCAAGATTCGTTGGGAGAATAAGTGTGGAGCTGAGTTCACTTGGAAGCGTGAGGACCATACGAAGGAGAGATACCCGCATTTGTTCGCTTAGTTTATTCTTAATTTCAGGACGAAATTCCTTTAAGTTGGGGAGACCGTAACATCTTGAATTTTTCTTAACTAAGAGTTAACTTTGCTTATTCTTGTAAGGACTATTGTTGTCATTTATGGAACTTGTGGATTATTTACGTTTGATTCTTTGTTTACATTAATTAGTTCTTTTATTTAAAAGTTAATAACTTAAACTATTAAATTGAACATAATAACATTACTAATAGATAATAATAATAATAATAATAATAATAATAATAATAATATAATAAGACTAATAATTATAGTTATACAAGTAATTACAACATTTGATTATTATGTTAAAAATAATGAAAGTTAACAATTTATAAAAGGTAAACAATTAATAAGTTGAAAGAATAAGTAAAACTAAAAGTTTAATTAGGTTGAGGGGGTCTTGGTGTCAAATTAGAAACTTTAAATTGAAGTTTCTGGCATAAAATGATAACAAAACAAACTACAGGGGTCGAATGTGTAATTATTTAAAAACCCAAGCAAACTCCCCCTATAACCCCGTATTTCCGGTGGTAAGTCCAGCCACCGGCGGCCAACACTCCGGCAAAGCCTTAAAACCCCCCCAAAACACCATTAATCAATCCCCAAATCATCCCAATCGCTTCGTGAGCGTGATTCGAAACCTGTTATGAACTTTAAATGAATTCAACCGCCAGTTACAAACACAATCGATCGAGTAACTGAAACCCATTAAACACAAAGAGCCGTTCGAGCATTTAGGGCTAATAATAATCAAATTAATGCGACCTAATCAAACGTTTAACTGATCCTACATCATTACAACTCTTAGTTCTCAGACATTGTTACCTCTAATTGATTGAGGGCTTAGATTCGCGAGCATCATTCGAAGATTCACACAAGTTTAATTTGGTTAACATCAGCAATTGCACGTTGAATGAATTCAAGCTTCAGTCGCAACTCATCTACATTTGTTCTTATCAACCTAAACATCGAATCGGGTAATTAAGTGTGTCCATAGACTCGAAATCACATGGGAAATCAAAGCCCCATGTTTATTCCCGTAAACATTATCGCTTTGATCTTCAATTTTGGGTTTGAACAATCTAGGGTTCTTGTCGAATTGGGGTTTTCTTTGAAACACTATTTTTGTGAATTAAAAACCAATCAGTGACGCGGCTGAAGCCTTTGATTCAATGGTAGCACACATGACATCCAAACTGGAGGTCCCCGATTCGAACCCGGGGAACCTCAAATATTTTTTGGGCCTTTTTTGCCTTTAATAAGTGGGAAAAATTTCTAAAATTTAAAAAAAATCATTTTATAAACTATGTTAATTTAAAACCACATAATTATTTTTCTATAATTTATTTATAAAAATAATCTTATTTTTTATTTAATATCCTAAAGCTAATGTTATAGTTAGCTTATTTCTTTATAAAAAATTAACCTTTAAATACTAGTTGAATTTATACAAATTATTATCTCAAATGTTGCCCTTAAATTATTGTTTAAATCATGATTACTTTATTTAGTTAGTTATAGAACTTTATTTAAATTTTATAAATTTAGCAAATTATTAATGTTGCTCTTATTCATATCTTTGTATAAAATAATAATATATTGATCTCAAGAAAATATAATTGATTCCCATTTGTTAAAATATAATTAAATGACAAAACCCCAAAATCCACTTAAAACCCTAGTACTCGTTAATTCGTTAAACTTATCATTAAACTTAAATCTTGTAAATATATATGCTTAGGTGACTTGTGACGGTTTACGTTGGAACGACGCTTATTATTATTTCTTATTAATCATCAAATATATACTTCTCTGCCATGTGAGTATTTCTATACCCTTTTTTCATATTTTCACACTTTTGGGTGAAACATGTTATATTATAATCATAGCACTTGTAAAACGTTTGATACTTGTAAACACTTAGGCAAATCTATTATTTGTTATGATTAGTTGAACTTTAGTAATTATCATGTATTGACGATTATATGTGCAATCATTAACTATTGCTAGCCTAGCGACGTCATAGATCTATGGGCTTGACAAGTCTGTTTGGTTAATCCAAGTACACTTAGCTAATCGTATAAACTTGTAAACGTGGAAACTTGTAAACTATCAAGGTTTGATTGTGCATCTGTCTTACATCCCTAGTTACTTTATTCACTAATTTATAACATGAATTGCCATCTTTTATATACTTATGTATTAAAAACTATGGAAATCTCACCAACATTATGTTGACATTTTATTTTTAACATGTTTCAGGAAACGCGCAAGTATGATAGCCATCTTTGAAGCTTATTCGCTCCTAGGAATGAACCTAGAATGGATGGACTTGAAATATTTCTTATTATGCATTGTTGATTTTCTTATTTGAGACTTATGTTTGTAATGTTATATTTAAAACTTATGATTATTATAATTGGGTTTAATAATAGCGTTATGTGGCTGTGAACAATCTTAACCCTCACATCTCGACGTTTTCGCCGTCAAGGTTAGGGTGTGACATATACAGTTAAAGAGACCCATCAATCTGGTTTTTAAAGGGTCTTACATAATTTCTTGAAGATTATAATAATGAAATAATTTGGCAAGAAATTGGTTATGGTCAATATGTAACTAATAGGATGAGTGATTCGTTGTATATATATCTTCATAATGTCATTGGTAATACTATAGCTGGACATCGGATGACCAAAGGTGGGGTGATAAAAAAGATTTGTTTTTTTCATTAAAAGGAGGCCTTGTAACCTGGCATATATGCTTGCTAATTATTTTACTAGTTGCATGGGTATAAAGAAAAGCGAACATATTTATGGTGGTACATATATTACTCGACTCACTGAGTCTTTACACATTCTCACCCCTGAAAACATGGCAAGGTTAAACGGGTCAGTTCTTATGTCCAAATTTGTTGATCGTGAACATGTTATACGAATGGATATGATTGTAGATTATCCACAAGTTAGGTGAAGATTTAAACATAATAATCAAATGTGGGTAACTCCATATCAAGACCCTCCTAAAGACCCGTATCAATACAAATGTATTTTATAATATAATTTTATTATTATTTATATAATAATGTAATTTTTTAGTTATATAAAATTATGATTTAGTTTTTCTTTGTATATGAAATAAAAATATATTAAAAAATAAAAGAAAATAAAAGATAACAATAATTGTAGATAAGAAAATATACTAGATTGCAGATTGTATATGAAATTATGACAGATTAAAGATAAGAAAATAATAGCTGATTTGATATAAAGTGACTGTGAATATGTTTATAAAATCACAATTCATAATTCACAATTATTCATTCTTAATAATTATTTATTATTGTTTTGAAATTTAATTATTGTTTCATAAAAAATTTATATTTTAAAAGCCACATGGTTTTAAATATATTGTGTTTTTTAAAAGTTTGAAATTTTTTTGAAAAAAATTCTTATTTTATAAAAAATTATTTCTTTACAAATTGCATTTTTGAAAGATCTGTTTATATATATATTTAAAATGTAAAATATATTAAATAATATAATTTGTAGTTAATGTTAAATTTATTAGGAGAGAGAAACACGAAAATGAAATTTAGGAACTCTAGAATTGTGACAAGTGGCGTATAAAAAGCTTCTTTTATTAGTATTGATAGATTGATAGATTTCTTCCTAATTTAAATCTATAATGTCTCGATTTTATAACAAATGGGTGTAACTAACAAGAGAGGAATTAATGGATTGGGTGCAAAACACTAGACGCACTCTTGGATACATTATTGTCACACAACGAATGAAGAACTCTGTATATGGCTTCGTCAACAAGGCATTTCTTATGTGCGGTCGTAGTGGAGTATACAAGTTAACATCAGACTCAACCACATATTTAGGCCCAAAGAAGACAGGATGTCCATTTCAACATACAACAAAATATCACGAAGAAGATGGAGGTTGGAAAATACATATTGTGTGTGATGAACATAACCATGACCTTCTAAATTTTTGGAGGGTCATGGTTATACAAACCATTTATCTAAAGAGGAGTACACATTGGTGGAAGATCTTACAAGAAAAAATATGTAGCCACATGATATTCTTATGGTTTTAAAAGAAAATAAAAAAACGTATCCATAATTGAAACCATGTATGATGCAAATAATTTATTTGTTTTATTGATATCTAATATTTCTCATGAAACTCTAGATATATTAGTTGGAGAGCTGATGTGAGTCAATGAAATTCAAAACTAATCATAAAGTTATGGCTGCCATATTCGTAGTAATTGCGGTTTACTATGTGCTTGTGAAATATCATAGTATTTAAATACATGCAAATCTATTACACTACATTCGATAGATATATTTTGGAAGAGTCTTGACTTTTAACCAGTATCGTTGAACCAAGTTGAAGAAGATATTCAATGTGATAACGGACTTGAGAGATTCAAAGAATATTACCAAAAACAAAAAAAAACCCCATGGTGAAAAGGAATTAATTAGAAAGGATAAAAGGCTTATGGGATCCTATTAACATAAATCTTAATGAGCCTATGGTGCAAAAAAATACTATCAAAGGCCAACACTCAAATCTCAAAAACAAAACAAATCAGACCCTTCACATGTTGAACCTACCCTAGGTCATGGCTACACGACAGATGATTTTGTTAGTTATGATTTTATGGGGTTGAGCCCCTGAGACATATTTCATACGTAGATAACACAACTTAATCATCTCTATATCATCATCCTTTACTAACATAACTACCAAAATTTTTCCCTCCATATATAGCACATATAGGGGGTTTTATGTAGTTTCCTTAAACTTGGGATTTGGTGAAAAAGATTGGCTGAACATGAGGTATGAGCTTTTAAACAAGTTATATAATAATTCTAATATATACATAAATCTTTTCTCTAGCTCATATGATGAGACAGAACATACTTTATCATGACTGCAATCGGGTTCGACTCCTAATCAATATTGGATGATAATGTCTTACATAGGAATATTGATCGCCAATAGATTTATTATGATTCTTCAATGATTATCTTCCACTGAAAGTGCTACTTATTTTTCACTATAGACAGATCCGCATGAACTCATGTACCACCAATTTATTATTATTGCACATGTGTATGGATGCCACTACGTCTCTATGCACTTAGAGGGGTTGTAACCTTTCGTGTTTTCGTTATATGAAATTTAACTTCGTTATGTTCTTGTGAGGGCCTTTTTGTCTTTAATAAAACTATGTGGGTTAATTAAGTTTGTTTCTTTGTTAATTTAAAAGTTAATAACTTAATTTATTAAATGATAATGATGATGATGATAATAATAACAATAATAATAACAATAATAATAACAATAATAATAATAATAATAATAATAATAATAATAATAATGATAATAATAAATATACTTATAAACTTTGGAAACCAATAATGAGATACTAATATGAATAAACAAAAGTTTATAAAATTTAAATAAGATAATGAATTTTAAAAGTGAGAAAAACTTAGATTTATGAAGTCAAGGGGGCCTTAATATCAATTTAGAAACTTTAAATGAAAAGTTCTTACAAAAAATGACAATTAAACCTCGGGACCAATTGTTTAAACCTTCAAAACCCAACCCCCATCCTTTTATCTCACCCTGACTTCCCGTTCGCCGGCCGACGGTGCTCCGATGAGTTCGAATCACCCGAATTAACCCTAAATTTTGAACCCAATCGATGCCAATCACTTCGGGGAGACGTTTCGAACTTGAATACGTGTTTTAATTGGGTTTTAAAAACGGATTTGAGGGCAATTGAACTCGAAACCGAAGTTGTTCGATCAATCTTATGGATTCAATTCGAAATTTATCAAATTGAGACGGTTGGTTGTTCACAAACGTACATATGATCATTCTGAAACTAAATGCATAGTTCAATTCGATTGAATCCATCATTAAATCATTGAACCTTAACCGAAACGTTCGAATCAAATTCAAAACCCCTTCGGGGTGAAATCGTTTAAATCAAGGCTATTTAAACAGGGAAAACCTTCTCATTTGATCCCTTTGATCGATTAAACATCTCAATTTCACTCAAAACACGCACACACACACGTATTCGATCTTCGCCCATGTCGCGAAGTTGCTCTCATTCCTTCACCATCAATTCAATCTCAATCCAGGATATTAAATACATGTATACATTCAGTTTCGAGTAGATATCAAAAGCCCTAACCTTTTGATCTTTTACAATATTCGTTTGGGGTTTAATTTGATCGAAGATGAATCTAGGGTTCGTGAGGGGTTTGTTGAATAAATGTTTTTAAAGATTTACAAGGAGATTTTAAATAGATATGGGCGTTGCATAGGTATAGGGACCTGGGTTCGATCCCGGGCACCCACATTTAATTTTTAAAACTATTTTGTTACCATTTTTGAAATTTAAATAAGTCATATAAAAATTATTTTGTTTAACTAACACCTTCCAGAAATTATTATTTTTTTAAAAGTTTTAAAACATGTAGTTTTCATATTCAATTATTCTTTAAAGAATAATAAAAATTATAAAACAATATTAATTCATTTATATGTTATAAATGTATTAAAAAACTATTGTGGACTATACTTAAATTATTTGAAGATAATCTAAATCTATATTATACAAACGTGTTAAATAATTAATTTTTCAATTGATTATTTAAACTAGTCATATCATAAAAAGTTGATAATAAATATAATATAACTCTATATAGGAAAAAGTTAATATCATATATAAAATAAAATAAAAACATAAACGGTCATTTGACTGTAAACAACCATTTACTTTACTGCAAACTATCGTTTATCTTTGTGCAAACTGTAGTTTAACTTCATGCAAACTATTGTTTATAGAGTGAGAAACTGCCGTTTACAGTTTGACAAACAGTCGTTTGTCTTGTCTGGTGTAAAATGTCCACGTAATAAGATTCTTGTAAACTCTGCCTGAGACAAAGGCAGACAATGTTTCCAGTGGCAAAATCACACTAGAACTCCTTCCCACCAACAACACTCATTCCCAACCCATGATGACATCATCCCACATTCATTTGTCACACTTTGTTTGAACTTGAGAAGAGTTAGTCTATCTTCTTCAGAGCAAACTGTTGTAATTCGAATACCCAAACACTATTTTTTATTACAATGAGAAAAATACACATGAAAATGATATGGAAATACATACCCTTCTGATTACCTGTTATTCTCAGTTATGTAAAATGTGTAGTATGAAAGCTAGCGGGTGCTCCCTGGGTTTTAAAGCTTCAACTTTTAAGTTGGTAGTTATATTATACCACTTTCACATCACATTGGGAAAACATGAGTAAACGGAACAACACCCTACAAATGGAGAAAAAGTGTGGAAACTTGAAAAAAAAATTGATGTTGCAACGTGGGAAACTGGAGACGCGAGACGACTCCCTCTCCTCTAAATTGTGCATTTGTATACACAAAAATAGTCGATCAATAGTCATGCCAATTTAATGAAGTTGGTGTTTAGAACTTGATCAACACATCCTCTCTTTGAAATCATGTATATTTGGAGGGAACAATACTTTATATGTTTTCACCTGGAATATCATATCACCTTTGGAAAATAGAACTAGAAATTTCTAGCCTGATTTTATTTTGGGTCAAGATAATTTAGAAGTGGATTGAAAATAATGTGATTATGACTCTTATGTTCGAGTCCTCTAAAAGTCATGTGATTTTCCTAATGCTCCATTTATTAGTCAATTGAATATATTGGTGATTAATTGCAAGTTATTATTTATTTGGTTTTTTTTTTTACTATATACCCTTACTAACTCAAATATTATCATATCTATCCAATCAAAACTAAAAATATCATATAGACTCTTAAAAATAGTTAAAATATCAATTTTACTCGTACTATCCAAAACCCATTTAAATAAATGGCTTTACCCTCTAGTTATTTGAAGGGTCAATTTCATATATACACTTTTATATGAAATCGCGTTGGATGTTTTCTTGTAGACATGTTGATGCCACAGTGTACCACAAGATGGAATCATACATTTTAAACCCTACTAGTTTATTAACTAAAGAAATTGAAAATACTCTTTCGAATAGACATGTCAATGCCACAGTGTACTACAAATGATGTCGTACTTTTTAAACCCTACTAATTTAGTGATTAAAAAAGTTGAAGATACTCTTTTGCATCAACATGTCATGGCCTTAGGTATTCTAAAAAAAATATAAAAATTATAAAAGTTAAATATTCAATATGAAGTTGATGAAATTTTAAAAAGAAAATTAATTTCTATATCACATCGATATGTCATCAACACAAAATTTCAAGAGGTAAGCTTTTTAAGGGTTATGTTCTCTTGTATTTTTTTATGTCAACATGTTGACGCTAAAGGATAGTCTCGTAAAAATTACTAAATGTTTCAATCATGTTGACACCATAAATCAAGTATTACCTGCAACAAATGTTACCGCTATATGTCTCGTGGCAATTGGGTATTTTGTTGCAGTGTGGAGTGAAATATGTGATTTTAATTGAAAGATGACAAAGTCTCTCTTGTAGCTTACTTAAATTAAGAATGTCACTATCTTGTTAGAGATGTAGTCTGTAAATAGTTGGTAATAGAATGCATACAATTATAATTATTTTGTTAGACCAAAGTGGTAAGACGCTTGGGTTCTCCAAACCAAGGCGATGATTGGGAGCTCACGATAATGATCGGGAGCCCAGACCAGGGTATGAGCATACAAGGGATGTTGGGGTAGAGATATTTGTTCAAACCTCACGCATTGTCTTTAGATGACCTCGTGAGTTGCGTTGCCTCCTAGTGGATATTTAAAGAGAGTGTGGCGCATGCCGGTTAATTGATTCTGTAACACTCATTTTATCAAGGTCTTGTTTTACTTATAGATAAAATTAAATAAATTGATCTTATTGTCATATTTTAACATTGAATCGTAATTGACTAGGTGTTCTTTGGGTCTAGCTTCTTGCTAGTCCGTTATTTTCTTTTTGTTTTCTACATTTGTAAAATATCACTCATTCAGAAAACTTAAATACATTTATTTTCTACCTATTTAAAAATAAATAAATAATGAAAATGTTAAGTTAACTAGTTTTGCCCACTCTGTAAAAGGCATATTACTATATAATAAAATAACATGGGAAATGAATAGTATAGTTTTAAGTTTTTAGAATTTAATCACAATAGTTTTAAGTAGTTTCACTTTTAGTGCAATAATTTTTAGTTATTTAATTTTAGCAACTAATGTTTAGTATCTTAGAGTTTGGCTACTATAGTTAATTGCCATGAGAAATTAATAATATAGTTTTGAGATTTTAGATTTTAACCACGATAGTTTTAAGTAGTTTCACTTTTAGCAATAATTTATAGTTATTTAACTTTGGCCACTAAAGTTTAGTATCTTAGAGTTTGGCTACAAAATTGTTTAAAATAAAGTTATATTTTTTTGAGTTTGACCACTAAAGCTTAATACTTTGAGTTTCTCCACAAAACTTTATTTTTTTGGTTTGACGAGCTAGATAGATGACAACCAAAACAACACATCATTCGTGTGGGAAATTTGATCGAACTCTCGTCGCGTTGGGCATTACTTGGCTACTAAAGTTTAGGATCTTAATGTTTGATCACTTAATTATTTATAGTAAAGTTCTTTTTTTAAGTTTGGCTACTAAAGTTTAGTGTTTCTAAGTTTCGCAAACTTGGATTTTATGGTTTTCGACAAGCTGGACATATAACGATCAAAGTAACGCAACGTTGTATGTGGAAAAATTGACTAGACTCACGCCATGTAGCACGGTGATAACAATAGTCGTTGCAATGTGTTTGGAATCTGCGTTATGATATTCGACATATGACTAAAGTTCCCGCGCAACGCGAGGGGAAAAAGTTCTAGTGTATATAATTGTGCAAAAAGATGAAGAAAAAGAAACATCCAAGGTTAACCCTATGTGTGTTAATATTATTATATTATAACTACGGGTGCTAAACGGGTTGTGTTCTCGGGTTGTTGAGTCCAACCCGACCCAAACTCGAAAATTTCACATGAATCCGAACACTTAGGGTTGTAAACTAACTGAACGAATGCAAGCGGGATCTTGTTCGTGTTCATTCATGAAGAAAATAACTTGTTTATGAACGCTTACCGAACAAGATTTATTGTTCGTGTTCGTTCATTAAGGAAATGAATTTGTTTAAGTTTATGAATTGTTCACGAACACAAATGAAGGCAAGTGAACGCCCATAAATATTCATGAAAATTAATGAACACAAATAAAATTTCCTAAAACAAATAAATACAAACCATCGTATATTAATTTTATAACTACATAACATTACGTAATATGCACCAAAATTAAATAAGTACTTAACATAATTATCTTAAACATAACTTTTAAATAGATGTACACAAACAAACGTTAACAAACATATTATCAAATGTTCACGAACATAAATAAATGAACACAACATATGTTTATGTCCGTTCATTTAACCAAACACATGGATTTTTCTTGTTCATATTCGTTCATTTATTAAACAAACGAACATTAGCGAACTTCCCGTCAAACGGTTCACGAATAGTTCGTTGAACGTTCGGTTTGTTTACAGCCCCACGAACACAACCCAAACCTGAACATTGTGTCAGAAAGATCAACCCGAACACGGCAAAAGAAAACTTACGAGTTGACACGAACACGATTCGATTGGCCTTTTTTTTTATTTTTTTATGTATTTTTCACATATTTATACTTTAGCATTACTATTTTACAACAAAAAATACCAAATAATATAAAACAATTATATTTTAGTGATAAAATCTTATGCCAATTTCTATTTTAAGTTTTAAATTTTGAAATAAAACACATAAAGAAAATTAATGTGAGAATAAAAATATAAAAATATATAAATAAATAATTAATTAAAAAATGGGTTAACCGGGTCAACCCGTGAACACGTTGGGTTGAACCTGAACTCGACCTGTTTAGCTAAACAGGTTCACATGTTCAACCCGAACCTGACCCAAACTCGTTTATAGTAAACCAAACCCGTAAATTTCTTGTTAAATTCGTGTCATGTTTTTGGGTTGTGTTAGAAATTCACACCTTTAATTAGAACTATATGCAATAAAAGAAGAGATGAACAGTTGTTAATCCCCATTGGTGCGTTTCGACGGTGGTGTCACTTTGAATCTTGTAATTGGCTTTTTTTTCTTACACTTTGTCAACATGTTGAAATGTGATGAGGACACTATTTTTACATTTTATATTGACTTCTCTCTCCTACTGAAGCATAACAACTTCCTCAATCATTTGCTATTGCCACCTGGGGTTTCGAACAACATTGTTGGAGGTTCCACACACTTTCACCGGAGATGGTGTTGTTAACGAGTAATGACAAAGAGTAAACTCACCCCTTAACATTTTAGTTACCACACAAGTATTTATTTTCGCATTTTAGATCAACAAAATACTCAAAGATTAAAAGAGAATAACTATTTAATCAACAATATACCATTATTCTATTAGTTTTGTATTGTTTTTATACTGTTTTTTTTAAATTAACCACCCAAAAAGATTTCAGCCTACTAGTAAGATGTGCAGCCTTCATATCCCCGCCGCGAAGCACGAGTTACAATCTAGTCAACATCGAATCCTGTTACTTCGAATGGAATAGCCACCCGCCTCACTTGCTCCGGGGGACCAGAAAAGGTCTTTCGAGTACATACATTATATACAAACCAAATATGAACTATACAACAAATTAAGTACCTAATTCACCCTTTAGTTGATTGGTGTTAAACCAGAACTTGCATAATCTTCTGGTACCGGTATATTCAACTCCGAGCACACGAATTGGATTATATCTCTAGTCACAGACCCAAAAGACAACTTGTTCAGGGTCACAGAGATAGCAATTCTGTTGCTTATATCACAATATGCTGTAGACCCGCCTAAACCCGCATGACCGAATCCAATTAAGGTTCCATCTTTCGAGCACACTCTCTTGAACCCAAGCCCAAAATCGCCATTTGGATAAACCAATTTCTCATAGTCTCCAATACCCAAAAAGGAATCATGAAGTTTTGGCTTTTGGTTGCTGAAAAGTTTAACATCATGAGGATTGTCTGTCTTTGAATCTTTCCTATTTCCATCATGTTTTTTATTGTGGTTTTTATTGGAAGTATCTTTGGGAAGGTGAGGGTGGCTTCCTAGTGGTGGCTGGGATAAGGAAGAATGGGTTGGTGGGACCACGCCGCCGTCGAGAAGGGCGGCGTAGTAGCGTGCAAGTGCACGAGCTGAGCAATGACCGTTAGCAGCAGGTAATATTGCACGGCGGACATTAAGTGTGTTAAATAAGGGAACTAGACCCGCGAGCATATCAAATTGGAATATTGGGGGAGAAGTAGAGTTAGAGATGGAAGTGGGGCTGCTTGCTTCTGAGAATTTGTTGATGTCATTTGTATCTAGTGTCAATGTTGCAAGTCGGGATTCTACACCTGAATTAAGGATAAGAATGTTAATAAACCAAGTGATGCCATAAGCCTTCTATAAGTGAAAGACGAAGTTATAAATTTATTTGAGGTGACGGGTCAGGTGGGTACAATTTTTTTTAAGTGTGTCGCATTGCGTTTCTTAAATTGCGACAGGAAATAACAAATTACAAAATATACAAGTTGGATTGAGTCATGCCTGGAGGGATTCCAATATAAAGTTCCCCTTCGATGTTAAGTGGGTAAATCAAAGCTTCTTCAAGGATATCCTGAAATTTTCTCTTTGATGCATGCTGTATATTTATAGACCACTAAGTTATTTTTAAAAAAAAAAGAAAGGCAACCTCAAACAGTATTTGCCATGCGACTTTTCTCTTTGAAAACATCCTGAATAAGATATATATCATCAACCATGCAAGCATAAAGTATAGGTGGAACTTTCAACCAACTTACTAATGAGTGGGTCGATTTGGGTTGTATTTCATCTCAAAACTCAAAAGTGACAAACAGGTCAAAATCGCTTGGCTTATATTAAATGCATACAACCTCCTATACAGCTTATTCAAGCATTTGGACAATTATTGTAAAGTACTGTTTTTGTAAACATGGATAACCCATTGGTTGTCTATGGAAAACCTTAAAAAATATTATACCCAATACAAAACTACGAAATCAAATATACCCGTTTTCATATTTATGACTTAAACAGTCTTCCCTTATATAAGGATTTAGGTTATGACTTATAAGAGTTTGACGTGTAAGGTGGAGGGTAAGATAGCCATATTATAATTATGTTTAATGAGATGGGTGAATACGAAATAAGATTTCTGGATAGGTGTATTTGATACCTGATATTTTTCACTGTGTAAATATGATTTTATGCAAGTGTTTAACGGTATGTATAAACTTGACCATTAAAATTTTTTTACAAAAATGGAAATTGAGGATTTGAGAATACCTGAATGATTCCACCACATAACCAACCATATGATAGGTAATGATATAGCTGTTGTTGGCCAGGTTCAGTCTCTGGTGCAGCCATAGCAATACGTTTCAGGCACTCATCCCAATCACACAATACCATTGGATTATCTTGCACAATGCTGGAAAGAGCATTTTGCAGACCAGATGTATGATTGAGTACATGATGGACCTTGATGTAAATATAAGTATATCAAATAACAATACTTCGTATAGTCTGTCGTTGTTGTTTTGATATCAAGTAGCCAGAGAACATAATATAGAAAGTAAGCCAACATCATAATACCTTTATTAAATCTTTTCTGTTTGAGTTGAACTCTGGCCACATGTTTGCAACATTATCCTCTAGTTTCACTTTCCTGCAATTACCACTCGAATCAAATTGAAAATATTTGGTGTACATTAAGGGCAATGAGAGAAAATATAAACTGTTTACATCAAACAAAAATACTATATAAGGATGAAAAGATATGTAGGTTTCATGCAAAAAAGTGCATACCCTTTATCAATGAGCCAATGTAACAATCCAGCTGTGACTCCCTTTGTAACAGAAAAAACAGGAAATAATGTATCAGGCCTAACCGGTGAAGGATCATAGTTTCCAAGAACCCCAGCTGCAGTATCAATTATCACTTTCTCATCTTTATAGGCACAAACCTAAGAGCGAATACTAACAATCAGAATATCAGATAATAATCTCAAATTCATTCACAACTTTTCATTGTGATGCCTTCATAAGTGCATGACATAGATAGCCTGGAGAATATTGTTGCTAGTATTGACTATTGAGCTTAAGGTTTTAAACAAATTCCAACATTTTACTTAAGCAATCATATATTGAGAACAACATTAAATTGGCATTGTTTTAGGTGTCCTGAAACCAACTGGGATGAGTATCCAAAACACAGATACGGCCATTAAATTTAACTTCATTTGTAGAGCTTAGAGGTGGGTTGGGTATGGGTCAGACTAAGTTGGTTTGCCCCAAAACACGTTTTGCTCAATTTTATAAATTTGTGTGTTAAATATGATTACAAAAATTATAATGTTTCAACAATGATTTACTTTTTGAATTAATCATTTTTTAAGGTTTTTGCATGTTACCTGTCTGACCCATTAGATATAAACCATACCTGAAAGGGCTCAATTATTAATACATGGGCCAAAATTGGCACATGTAGTAACCAAACATCTATACAAAGAAGAGATGTATGTACCTGGATTCCAAGTATTTTATCAGCATTTCCCAGCTTAACTAATAATGGCCTCAGCTTTGCCTCTACTTCAGAATTAACAGGGCTGTCACATATCCATTCTGCATTATCTTTTGGTCCCTCGTTAGTGTCACTGGAACAAGTGAGCTTATAGAAATGAATGCATGCGATAATAAACAAGAAAATAGAAAGATAAAATTACACAATGAAGTTACAACAGAAACAAACCATTCCAGAGCAGATTCAGCAAATGGTCTAATGATTCTATAATAGCTAACACTCACGTTTAATACCGAAGAAAGCCCTGAAACCATTTCAAATATTTAAATCATCCTTTATATATATCACAAGAAGGTAAGGTCTTTAGGATTTGATAAACACCTGCAAGCAAATTAAGGACCCGCAAGAACAATACAATATCGCCAGAAAGAGCATCTAGCTGAAGATAGTTTCATTAGTTTTTCCAAAAAGGATAAAAGATGACAGGGAAATCAAAACAGCTAAAGTCTAAGTCATGAGGCAGAAGGGCACAAGATATGTTCATGAATGGAAAAGGTTTGAAAGGATATAAATATATATTTCATATATATCACAATTAATGTATAAAATTCGAAAAGCTTTAGCTGTAACTAAATGAGTTCCACATATAACTGAAATTAACAAAAAAAAATAAGGAATTCTAACAACTAGATAAGGACTATACAAACCTCAGCAGAAGCCAGAAACATTTTTGCAACAGTATGCTTCATGGAGCTTGAAAGTAATTTTGTAAAACCAAAATCAAGCAAAATTGGAA
The DNA here is from genome assembly GCA_018326385.1 of Flaveria bidentis. Taxonomy (NCBI): domain Eukaryota; kingdom Viridiplantae; phylum Streptophyta; class Magnoliopsida; order Asterales; family Asteraceae; genus Flaveria; species Flaveria bidentis. Next base: position 4,530 of record BJCM01053531.1, on the reverse strand, counting down.
GATGTGGGCGTGACTTGGTTACAAGGAAATTACCTGAAAACAGGAAACAAAGTTGCAACTTAACCAATTTTCTATGATGCCAGACAAAAATAAGTCAACTTGGTCATGGTTAACAGGTACACTGCCACAGGAACATTTTGACTAGGTCCACCGTCAAAGTTACCCTCAATCAAAATAACTGAATTTTTGAAAGTTTTATTAGAAACTTTAATGGTTTTCTGGTGTAAATAAGCTGGTTACCTAAAATAGATAGACCAAAGTTGACTACATTCTTTATGCAATTAGCTTTTAAATTAGATACCAAAGAGACCATATAAGATTTCATCTAGAGAGAGAAGAAGAAAACTTTACCAGGATGAGGATCAGCATTGAAAAATCCATCAAGAAAAATTTGATGTGCATATGCACGTGTTATTTCTTCAACGATATTTTTTTTGTTGACACGTAGTGAATCAAGTGAACAGGAATCATTTAACCGCACACCATCCATAAACTCCAGAATGAGGACTCTTTCAGTTGACTGTTATTACACCAAAAATGATATAAGAATAACCAAAGATATGGACTTAAAACAATTAACCTAAACTTGTAGAAGATCAAGTGATTCAATAACGATACCTGAATAACTTCAGGCATTAACACTTTAACACGATGCTCTGGATTTTTGTCAAGGCATTCTTCTTTGCAGCCAAGATTTTTAGAAACTTTTCTAGTATTTTCTAGAAGCATAATAAATAATTCATCAAAAAATATGTTAGTAGTTGGAACATGTATTAATTATATGGAATGATTTATTAAATATCATACCAGCTTCCTTGTTGAAGTCTAGTTCTTTAGGTGCTTCTTTGCACCATTCATCTATTACAGGGTTGAAATTATATTTGGGTTCCGCCCAAACAATCCACTCTACTACTGCTTTAGCATCCTTCAGATCCTGTAGAAAACTTAAGACAATAACAAGTTTGGTACTTTGTCATTGTAAGACATTTAAAGACCCATGGACACAAAATGAATAACCTCTAATATTATTGTCTTGATGCCCTCGTGTTGAACTTTAACAACCACCTCCTGTCCATCACGTAGAGTTGCTCGGTGAACTTGTGCTATCTGCATATGCAATATTTATATATAAGAAACAGATTATTATTAGTATGTTAATAACGTTGATGAGACAATCAGCCCAAGTTTATAAATATTCATTTAATTGCCTTCATAGAGATAAATAACTTATGCAGCATTTATAGTGAATAAGATATATTATAAAGAGAACTGCTTCAGCCATTCTACTGTAATATATATACATACATACACACACATATAATATATTAATATATATATATATATATATATATATATATATATGTGTGTGTGTGTGTGTGTGTATTTCTTTTACGATCATAATACTACAATGGTGGTTGGTCTTATATAATCTATTGATCGGAATAACCAAGTGTTAGATGTGACTATGCCAAGTTAAGACTTAAGAATATAAGAAAACTAATGCTTGAGCATTAGACAGGTTAATTAAAACCTTTTATAATGATTTAAGGATCTTACTGATGCTGTTGCAAGAGGTGCTTCAACAAAAGTTGTAAACAAATCATCCATTGATTTTCCCAACTCATTCTGTATAGTTCTGCAAACCTGAGTAAAAAATCATTCATTTGCTTAAATTTGTTTCCAAAGCATTAAAGATAAGACACAGTTAAACAATCACATAAATGAATGTTTGTTTGTCTTTAGAAAGAATTAAAAGGGTGTATTCACAGCTTCATATCAATCAGTAGCAAACTTCTAAAAGAAAAATATAATTGAGTGTTTATTAACTAAAATTAGTAGATACATACATGTAGAGAGAAATATAGTTTTTATCTTAAAAAATGTATTAACAGATTCATATTGATATGTGTAATGGTGTTCCTTAACTATAACAAGAAGAGGTGTCAACCTATATTCAGAATTCAAAAAACCAGATATTGGACCCATTTACTTATGAATGGGTCGATTCAGGTTATGTTTTATTTTTAACAAGTTAAACAGTTAAATCCAAACATGCTAAAAAAGAAACAGGCCACATGGGCTTAACGGGTCAAAAGTAGCCCAAAGTGTGGTTTTAATGCATAAAACGATCCAAATGATTAAATTCAAAAAATTAGATTGTTTTTCAGCTAACAGAAATTTAATAATCATATTCAAGCACTGATTATATGATAAAACAATTTAGAAAATTGATCAGGGAGTGTTTCGGGTCAGCCGAACCCAAGCCGCGAAGACCCACCCATTTTGCCACATCTACTTTGGACATACCTCTTTCAAGCTGCGAGGAGGAAGTGAGTCCTGTAACTGCTTCAGAAGGCGTGGGTAAGCCCCAGGAAGCCCGTCAGCCCGCACAGAAAAATATTGCCCCATTTTTACCCACATACCTTCCAGCTCTATAATCAACTTAACTATACGGTTAGCATTACGCTCATGGGCTTTCTCCCATGAAACAGCTTTTTCAGAGTCACTCATCCATTTCTGCCTGTGCTTCAAAGCCTTCAATATATAAAATTCACAATAAAATAATTAACATAGGTCAGCAATAATTTTTCGTTCTTAATTGACACAAATGATTTAACTGCTTCAAACATTAAAAAGGTATTAACAAATACCTTATAATCTAAGTAGATTAAAAGTGCCAATGAGAAAACTTTCATACGTCTAATGTAGATGCTCCCCCAACCCATGGAATAACACTTCGTTTTGAAGGGATCAAGCTTATGAAATCAAACAAAACAAAAGGTAATTAGATATAATATACAACACATGATCATTATATGAAGGAACAATATGTTTGAGACTCTTATATGCTAAACTAATTGCGATTGCGGGTAAGTGGACAACTGGAAAACTAGCATCATAATAACTAAAATGTATGTATCAAGATAAGATTTCTTGACCCTAAACATGATTAACACGAAACAAACATCCAAAAACGCAAAATTCAACTAGAGGTGGTACTTCATGAGACATCAATATCTGTTTAACTGTTCTAACTAGACCTATGGTGGATGAAATCTAAATTTCATTGCTGTAATGAGAACTGACCACCCAACATTTGCTTCGAATGCGTCGAATTGACATCCCCGAGTTGCAACAAGAATTAAAACTAAACTGTTATGATTCCACCACAGGGAAAATCAAAATATGAGTGATCAGCTCTTCTATAGCCGATTATCATGAACAATTCTCTCAATCAATGATTGAAAATGCAATGATTAGTTGCATTCGAAGAGCAATTAAGGTGTCCTCAATTGAATACATGAATCGCCATAGGTGGAATGAATACACATTGCTCAAACACATCATCGATAACCTAAATGCATGCGAATTACGAAATGAATCGCCATAGGATCCTCAGAAACATTCCAAAAGATCAAAGGAATTTACCACAAACTAAATAAATCGGAAGGCGGGAGATGAACGTGTTCGTTTACAGATCCTTCATGATCTTGATGGTTCTAGAAAATATTATGCAACGTTTTATATGACTAAAGATGGCAACATTTAATAACTTCCATAAAACTTTCTAAATAAAATGTATTGCATGTATTTTAATGATGCTAAAAATATTCTTTATATTCTATTTCAATTAAAAATATAGTTTTTAAAAAATATAATTTTTGAAAATAAAAAAGTATGATTTTTTATTTGACGTTTAAAAAACAAATTTAAAAAAATGGAATATTTGAAATGTAGTTTTTTAAACATAATTTTTTTATATATTAAAGTTTAAAACTTTTTTTATTAATTTATTATTACTTAAGGTAGTT
>BJCM01053451.1:571-11074 GCA_018326385.1 Flaveria bidentis | reverse complement strand
TTACAAAAAGGATAAAGTACATGAAGTAGAAAGATACAGACTCAAGACCTCAATGTACAGTTACCAAAAACATGGACCTTTTCACCAACTCATGTAAGTTGGTGACCTTACAGAGATGCAACAGAAAGGTGTCCGGCTTTATGGAAAAGTACATCAGATAAAGCATGTGTCAAAAGTCTTCGGAAGAAATCTGTCTTCATGAGTTGAAGCTTCGGAAGACTTTGTCTCTGAGGCTTCGGAAGACTTCATATTTGGCTTCGGAAGATATTGGTCTTGGCTTCGGAAGATTTCACACTTAGAATATTTATGTTGCATGTGTGAAACTTTCTAAGCATTCTTCTTCATAGCACTTGTGCAGCATGCAGGATAGACTTTGGATGTTTAGGTTGCATCAGCCTCTTCATTAATCTCTATTGGTTATAGAACAATTATTTTGTGTAATAATTTGACTAACAAAGGCTGTTACGAAATCAAATAGGACAAAAAATAAGGTTAGGTTTTTCGAGTTACATTAATCCAATGTCGTGGACGAGGCATGAGGATCCATGAACAATCGCAGAACTAGGGTAAAATCATGTAGGCTAGAAAGAATACTTTGATTCCTAGTCATGTTATTTGCTGCCCTAGAAGCAATCATACACGATTAGTCAATGCTAGAAAACATACCTGAGTGTGCCGAGTTATTGTGCGGAGTAGAAGCAGTCGACTAGAAGATAATCATTTATTGGAATCTATCATACTCTTGGAACCAGGAATCTCGACATTCTTTCTGTTTTCCATTGCAAATATAAACTCTACAATTTGGAACTTGAAAGCTGAAAAAGAAACGACAATGGAAATAAGAACATGATCAATAACGGGTGATGAATGGAACGGTAACAAAAGCTGGAACAACCATTGGAGAACAGATTTCGGGGCAAAAATATCGTGAACAGTAGCAATATATACTAGCGATTGGAATTTAACTAAATCTAATGCAAGTAAATTAAAAAAAAGAAAAATCATCTCTCTGGTAAGACGCCCCATAGAACTTGATTAGGGTGGAAGTAGAAGAAAGACGTCCCATAGAACTTGATTAGCGAGGTGGCCGCTTACCACAACTACTTATCAAAGGCCAACACAACTGTCAAAGTTCAAGATCAAAATACATAGCAAGAAGGAATAGAAATAATCTGAGTAGGAGATTCAATATTTGGCTATTCCAATAATTACTCTTTGGTAACTACTATGTTTACATCTATATGTACAAAACAATACCTATGAACAAAAGAATTATCAAGGAACAAAAAGAAATCCTATCACACTAAGTTGATCTTTGAACTCCACCAAGTTGATCTTCCAAAGAATCATGCCCTCAATTGACGAGAATAGTCTTCTCATACTAATTATAATATTTGGGAGTTAGAAATGTTCTAAGTTATAGCTTAAATTGGTAATGCTAGTAGCGTTAAAATATTAAAAATTAATATAAATTAGTTTTTTCCTCCGCATTATGCGGTTCGAGTTTGGTTGTTTTTCCCTACGCTACGCGACGTGAGTTTGGTTGTTATCTTCTTGGCTCGTCAATAAACATAAAAGCGAATACCGATACCGGTTCAAATATTACAATACCGACAATGATGTTTTTCATTCATAAGTGGTTCGCTTCGTCATGGAACCGTGACGGTAATCGCATGCGCTATAGCCTACAATAACAAAAAGTACTTGATTTTGAAAATAGGTTCGTTTTATAAAGATTATATCGAAATGTTGACCAAAAAACTAGACAACTGCAAATTTAGTTAAAAAAAGTAACGAATGAAAGTTATTATAAAAAAGTGAAAGTATTAGAAAATGGAATGGGTTTAAAGCGTAAATTATATCTAGTATGAGGGATGAAAATGAAAATTTTAGATAAATTATATCGGAATGTTGACAAAATATGAAAGAAAAAACACATAGGCTCATTTGGTTTTTTTAAAGTTATGAACATAGGTTATTCCGACTCGTTGTGCAACGGATGTTTGGTCGGTTTTCTCAGGCACAATGCGGTGTGAGTTTCGTCGTTATCACCTTGGCATGTCAAATACAAACTTTTGTGGCCGAATTCATAAACACCAAAACTATACTATTTCTTTCCATTACTTCTAAATATACATATAACCTAAAGAAGGAAGAAGATTAAAATTAGGGCGGATACTTGTTGACTCCCTCCCCCTCTCTCTTCTCCTATGGTTTGCTTGTGCTAAATGGAATACCCTATTATGCTTCTATTAATACATAGTTAAAACTTTTAAATGGGGTAGTATTTTTTGGATTCTGTTTGCTGGGATTTGACCCTAGGATTGAGGATAAGACTGATCTAGATCGGCATTTTTAAAATTTTGTTAATCTCTCAGTAGAATGTAGACGTCAATTCCTCATTTCTTGAATTGCTGAATGTAAAGGAAAATTAATTATAGCTTTTATAATACAATTAAGTAATACCATGTTTTACCAGGTAGATATAGGTCCATATAGAACTCCAAGTATGCTGGCTATGTGTACATTATAAATGCATCTAAAGTAGCGTGATAACTATAACATCGTATGAGTTTATAGATATGTGTTCAGAAGTGGCAATTTCGACCCCTTTACTTAAAATTGACCGAGCTATGTTGTTTTGGCTTTTTGTTTTATTTTCAATGGGTCAGGCGGGTAAACGCTTAGAACTTCACTAAAAAGTAAAAAGGTCAAACGACAAACACCCTCCCCCCTCCCCCAATTAACGTTCCAGGAGTGTTGGTGCTAATCCTAGATGGCCCGCATTAAAATTTTAACCATTACCTAACCTGCCTGACTGCGTGTTTTGCATCCTTAAAACTTTATAAATCGAGTAATGCAGGTTTCAGAAGTGAGTTCCCTTTTGGGTAAAGCGGGAACCGCTAGTCTTGGAAAGGCAGTAGAAGTGCTGGATACACTTGGCAGCAGCGTGACAAGCTTACACCTCGGCAGCGGTTTTGTGTCTGGGATGGCAACAAAGGGAAATAAAATAGGAATATTATCATTTGAAGTCGCAAACACAATTGTGAAAGGTGCCACTTTAATGCAATCTCTTTCAAAGGATGACATAAAACACTTAAAAGAGGTAGTGTTGCCTCCTGAAGGTTTGCGACATTTAATATCAAAAGACATGGATGAGCTCCTTAGAATAGCTGCATCTGATAAAAGGTGGGTACCATGAAACAACTAATGATTACCATTGTTTTTTTATTTATTATTTTATTTATTATTCTTTGTACTTAAAAAAGTTGTCTTTTGCTTTTATGATGTTTATAGGGAAGAATTGAAAATCTTTTCTGGAGAAGTGGTTCGTTTTGGAAATCGATGCAAAGATCCTCAATGGCACAATCTAGACCGTTATTTTGAAAAGTAATTTCCATGGACATAAATTGGAGGTGGCAATCTTGAGCTATTTACTTAGAAATGCATCATTTGGGTAACAGGTGAAGTGGGTAAAAGAAAATTTCTTAAGAAGTCTCCAGTTAAACTTCCTAAATCACTTTGTTCTAAAAAGTTATATTTTTATCATAATAATATTAATCTTTGAAATCTTATTTGACACATTAATTAACTATGAAAATGAAAGAAATGGACAAAAGTGTTTCAGCTTTTTGATCTAACTTGTACCGAAAAATACCCTTTCAAGTCTTTTAACACGTTACCCATCCCACTTGTTTTGCCACCTCTAACATAAATTCATTTTATCGAACTTGATTTGCACATGATGCTAAAGTGTTTTTGGTATTGTTTAGATTACGATCAGATTTAAGTCCGCAGAAACAACTAAAAGAAGAAGCAGAAACCACCATGGAGCATTTGAAGAATTTGGTTCAGTATACTGCTGTGAGTATTCACTTCTCTTTATAATATTTTTCCTAATTTCTTTGCGTATTTGAAACGGGAAAAAATTAAGAAATAAAGTTGTCAAGGATAATAACAATCGGTACTACAATAATGTGCATTATGGGATTCTATAAATTGATAAAGATGATCTAGTAGCTCAATTTAATAAGGTGTGCTTTATATCTATTTAAACACTGCTATTTTGTGAGCCATAAACCTGTGTATATAAATGGACGTAAATACCCCTCACCATTAAACCCACTCATGTATACGGGTCCCACCTTATTGCTTCCTGTGGTTTTTAGATAAAATTTTCTTTGTACAGGAACTGGCTCCTATATATATACATAATATATATATACACACACACACACACACACACATGGATACTTAGATACATTCTCAAATGTGTGTGATACATATATATATATGTGTGTGTGTGGTGTTGGAAATGGAATTAATGTATTTTGCATGCAGGAATTATACCATGAGTTACATGCGTTGGACAGGTTTGAACAAGATTTTAGACGTAAGCAGCTGGAAGAGGAGAACCTCAATGCTGCTCCAAGAGGTAACCATGGGCTTCTGTATGTCTAATAAATGTGAAATAATATTCAGTTACCTTTGCTCTGATCATAATCTTTTTCATTGCCTGTTATTATTTTTGTTAACTTTTTTCAAATTATTTCCCATATGGCTAGACAAAGTTTGAATACTTGATTTTTGGGCTTTTGGTTTGAGGTATCATTTTGAACATGTTCTTTTAAAATTTGAAATCCACTGGATAGAGTATATCATGCCTATGAACTTTTTCTTTTACTAGAAATGCTTTGTTTCTGAATGTTTGAGTTCTCAACCTTTATATATGTTTTGCTTTTATTAAGGTGCTGTTGTTTTTCCATTTGTTATTTTATTCTCATTAACTTTTTACCACATCATCTGCCATTTTCATCAAAATCAACACAGTTTGTTATTATAGTGGTTTGATCAGTTCTTTTAATGTATATATTCTTTTCTTTTTCATATGCAATTTGTTGTTTCAGCTCATTGAACTTTTTTCTAATTTTGTCAAGTGGACAGCCTTTCCATCTTGAGGGCAGAATTGAAGAGTCAAAAAAAGCTCGTGAGAAGTTTGCAAAAGAAGTCACTTTGGTCCAAGACTTTGGAAGAGGTAACAAACTACAACTTCATTTTATTGTTAAGAGTAAACTGCATCATTTATAGTTAATTAACTTTTTCATCACTTTAGATGAACTGGCTTCTGTATAAGGTATAGGTGTTACTTTCTTTCAAATAACTTGCAAGAGATGTAATATTTCACTAATCATTTATATTTGTTGTTTTAGGTGATGGAGCAACTTGTTGACATTGTGCATTTCTTACATGTGGAGATTCATAATGCTTTTGGAACAGCTGGTAGGTGTCAGGAAAAGGAAACTAATTTAATTTTTATTATAATTTCTCTTTTATTGGAAAGACTCCTTTGCAAATATGCTTATTTGCTGATTGGACATCATTTCAAGATGTTGCCTGGATTGATTGTGCTCCAGAAATCTCTTCATCATTGTCGTATAAAGCGATATTTTTGTATTTGATCAATAGCCAATGGGTTCTGAAAACTATGTGCCAAGTCAACTTTGCATGTCAAGTTATCTTGATATTCCATATCTTGAAAGCCTTATGAGGGATATACATCATCATTCTTTTACCTTCTGGATGTTATTTCAGATACACAAACACCAGTAGAAAGCAACCGACAGAAATTGGGAGCAGTTGGTCTTGCTCTACATTATGCTAATATTATTACTCAGATTGATACGCTTGTGAGTTTCTGTTCTTTCCGATGTTATAAAAAAATGGACACCGATAAATATTCTGTTTGACAGGGAGTTACTTTCTTAGTAATAATATTTGTGATGATGATAACAATTTGTAATAATATTAATGACGAGGTGTTTAATCAAACACATCAGGTCACTCGATCAGGTATTGTGCCTTCAAGTACGAGGGATTCTTTGTACCAAGGACTGCCACCTAATATAAAGTCAGCAATGCGCTCCAAATTACATTCGTTTCATCCAAAGGAAGAGGTAAACATTTGTAATATGTTTTGCAGCTTTTTTGGTTGCATTTAGTATAATCTTAAGTCTACTTTTCCACTGTATGGTTTTAAAATTTTTATCCTTTTAAGCCAACTTGCCCATCATAAATGCGATAGAACAATAATATTTTTTGTCATTTGGTGACCAATTTTCATTATTAAACAAGATATATTGGTAGAAGGAAATGTTCTTTTCTATGGTGGTTATTAGGGGTGTGCAATGGGTGCTGGGACCGGACTAGCTTAAACCGGCCCAAACCGACCCAAATCGAGGACCGAAATATATGAAATCTAAGGACCAAGAACTGGACCATATAAAGATGGGTCGGTCTGCCCGGTTTCAGTCCTAGAAGGTCGGTTTTGCCAATTGGTTTGGGCCGGCCATAAAATAGAATTAGGTTGCTTAAAAGATTAAACGTTTATTAATGAAATATAATGACATTAAGATTGATTCTCAATTGGTGCTCATAATCTACTTCAATGTACGTATATCAATGTTCAATGCATATATCTTATTAGTCATGATAATATATTTTAATCTAGTGCATAATAACCAAATCAGAGAGATTAATAACAAAAATTGTATCGATAGTGGTTATTCTTACTAGGAGCGTATGGATTTCTAAGAGAAGATAAGCACCTTGATTTTAACAGCAATGATGAGAAGATAATTAAGCAACAATGAGAAGATCCATGTGAACAATAATCGCTTTTCGAAGCAGTCAATAACCGTCATTCGCTATTCCACCCCACAACCCATATACTTATGTATTAAATGTCATTCACCCAGCCCAAAGATTGAAAGAGCTCAAAACCTAGGACCGAAGACTAGACCACGTATAAGTAGAATGGTTGGGTTGTCCCGGTCTTTGGTTTTTAGGGTCAGCCTGTATTGTGCTCATCCCTAGTGGTTATAAAACTCTGTAATATGTTAACATACAAAAATATTTGGATCAAGAATTTTGTTCTATAACAGAAAGTAATTATTGCTAAAAATACAAAAGAATACATATTATTATTATTGTAAATTGGCAAATGCTGATTTCACATGAAAGGTTGTACTTATAGTCTTGCGGGGAATTTTTTTTAACCATTTGAACAACATTATCCATTGCTTTCTGAACATTTGTTATCAATGTTTTACCATCATTTCACATATGTAATAAATTGTTTTTTTTTCTGGATTCCATCATTGCAGCTTACCATTTCTGAAATTAAAGCAGAGATGGAGAAAACTCTGCAATGGCTTGTTCCAATTGCAACAAACACAACCAAGTAATTTATTGACATTTATGACTACTTTTTTCTTATGCTCTTGGTCTCAATATGTAATGTTCCTTTCGTCTGGATTTTCAATAAAGGGGCTTTTTGGATGTGTTTGGATGTGACTTTTTGAAGTGATTATTGTGATCTTAATGTGAAGTTACATCAGAATCACATAAGGACTTGATCAGATAATCAGGTGCTTAAAGTGAGGGACAGTTATATAATTTTACAATTTTCTCAAGTAATGCACTTTAATTGGAATACTAGGACTTGGACTCCTAATAAGCAGATGAAATACACATCCAAACATCAACTTAACTTGAAGAACTGTATGGAAATGGGCATTCTGGGTGTGTTTGGATGTGCATATTGAAAGTGATTACTGCTACTTGAGAATCAAATCCAGAGAAAGAGTTGATGCTTAAAGACAATGCTACGTTTTTTGCAATAATATGTTTCCTTATGGTGTCATCTTATCCTTTTCTTCAAATGAAGTTTTTACCCACAAATAATTAGAAATATATTATTAAACACTAACGACTTAAAGTCACATTCATCAACTAATTACACATCCAAACACCACCCTAGACTTTTAGAACTGTCCAGATATAGGAAAAACTAGTTGAGTTTCTCTAGTTATATATATTTTTTATTATTTATTACCTGCTACTCTTGCATCATCTTGAACACAAAATCCGGTCAATACAGGGCTCATCATGGCTTTGGCTGGGTTGGAGAATGGGCAAATGCAGGGTAAGTTGTATTCCATTGCTCCTTTTTAGTCTTGGGCAAAATGGGTGGGTTAGGTAAACATGTCAAGAATGAAATTTTTGGTACGAGTCGGCCTGGGTTGACTTATATGACCACAATAGTTATATTATTGTGAGAATAAATAAATTTTTTTAAGTAAAATGATTAAGGAGGTTTTATGCGGTAAAAATACACTTGGGATGGGGTCCATATTATAGCATTTCCTTAAATCGATTAAACTGTTAGAGATAATAGACAACCTGAAAAGTTCAAAGCCACATCTCTACTTCTGTATGTTGTATCCAGATCCAGTTTCAATTAAATAGCTAACTAATTTCTTGTAGATCTGAGGCAAACCAGAAACCTTCTTGCCCAGTTGACTCACTAAGAATAGAGACTCTCCACCATGCAGATAAGGAAAGAACTGAAGAGTGTATTCTTAAATTAGTCATTTTGCTTCATCATCTTGTCTGCCAATCAAAGGCTATAAACAGTGGAATAAGATCACCTGTAAAATCCCCAATTCGTTCCCCAAATAAAAGAGGATTTCAATTGTCAGCAAACCGGCCTAGTTCTCCCTTGCCAGCACTCACAACCGAAGACCAAGAAATGCTTCGGGATGTTGTCAAAAGAAAATTGACCCCTGGAATCAGCAAAAGCCAAGAATTTGACACCCAAAGCAGTTTAAGCATGCAACATAGGCTAACTAAAAGCAACAGTCATTCCCCAACCCGCGAGATCAAGAGGGACCCATTTCCCATCAAGAGACCCTCATCTGTTCCGGTCATTAACTTTGATATCGATAAGAACAACGCTATGGATGTTATAGACCGTGTGGACGATATTAAGAGTAAATACTCTTGACGGGTTTCATGTCTTCAATTGGTCGAGTTGTGCGTAATATAAGTTGATTATGATTGGATAGAGTTTTTAATTTTATTTTTTTGTTTATAGGTTTCATTTTGCACGACTCGATTAATATTGTATGTATTCTAGAACCAACAAACTGACTTTGTTTCTATATAAGGGAATGTAAATTTATTGTATAAAATCTGTTTTATTTTTATAAGAGTAAATTGTATTTTTCGTCCTTTAACTTTATAGCAAATTTCAGATATTATCCTTAAACTAAGGAAATTACAATAATTGTCATTTATGTTTAAATGTTGTTACACGTTAAGTCCTTTTCAGTAACAGGCGTTAAAATTTTCCGTTAAGCCCAATCACGTGCCTTGCACATGAGGGCAATACTATCTTTTTACTATATTAACAACAAAAATTTCTTATGAATAAATAAAAGTTAAAAAACAATAATATATATAAAACCCAAATCATTCTCTCTCCATTTCTTCACTCTTTCCCCTCTTTTATCTCCATATTTCTTTAACAAAAACCATTTGCCTTCCCATTGTACTACCACCACCACTAGCCACCACCACTTCCTGCCCCCTCTGGTCACCCCCGCCATGAACCTCTCGAACCTCCAAAGAACACATCTGACCACCATAACCACCGTGAACCCATGGAGCAGCTTCTAACTTAACTCATCCCCACCCTACCCTATACCACCAACCACAAACATCACCGGCTGCAACCATCACCGACTTCCACGAGTCCACACCAACTCTCTACTCTCTACTCTCTCTCTCTCTCTCACTCCCCCCCTCTCTCTCTGTATCAGTATATCTATCTATCATTCTTTCTTCTTCAACAAAAACCCCACCCCTCCATCTTTACTTCCACCACTGCTAGCCACCACCACCATCAACCACCGCCAACACCTATTCCTTCCATCTTGACGGGTTTCAGGTCTTCAATTGGTCGAGTTGTGCGTAATATAAGTTGATTATGATTGGATAGAGTTTTTAGTTTTATTTTTTTGTTTATAGGTTTCATTTTGCACAAGTCGATTAGTATTGTACGTACATGTTACTTTACTTTGTCTAGAACCAACAAACTGACTTTGTTTCAATATTTGTCTGGAGAAAGTATAAACCAGATGATGAATAGATTTGTTCAACTTACAACTGAGATGTCAACAGCTGGTATTAAGCCTGATCTTGACGATCTAAATCTTAGACTACTCAATGCTTTATCATCATCATGGAAACAAACAGTAACCTTACTAAAGCATACTAAAAAGTTCTCTATGGATCTAGATCTACTTATTGCCAAGATTGAGTCAATAGAGATTGATGAAAGCTCAAGGAACAATGATAGAGCAACATCAATGACTCGGTATCAGTTTGTTGCTTCTCCAGCAAATACAGTTGAAAATGCATTCATGTAAAAATTGAGAAATTTAAAGAAGAAGAAGGAGATTTATTTGTCAGAGTAGGATTTTTCACTGACTCATCATTTACTAGTGCCCCTGCTTACACAACACAATCTCATTCTCAATCTCCTCCTAAATCTCAGTCTCAAACATCTAATGTTCAAACAAAGACTTCTTGATCTAACTCTGCTAAATCTAGCAAAGTTAAAGATGTGATAAACATCTTATTAGAGGATGAAGAGTCTAA
>BJCM01053412.1:0-17757 GCA_018326385.1 Flaveria bidentis | reverse complement strand
AACATCCGAGCATGTTCTTGATGGAAGGATAAACAACAGCACAAACCAAAAGTCAAACAATAATATGAACTATAATTGAATGGTTTCATTGATAAAACCTAACGATTACAAGCTTGTTACAACATAAGAATCAAGACTCTTGGCAAGGGGAAGATCGAGCATGATCTCCCCTCTCATCTGGTAGCCCTAGGCTCCGAGCAGACGTCCTCTCAGATCCTTAATCTCTCTACACCTTTAAACTGGTATATATAGGCCTCGGCCCATATTAGATGCGACTGGACCCATTCGTGCGAGTGGACCATCTGTATGGTTCAATCGTACGACTAGACCATGCGTATGGTTGAATCGTACGACTGGACCATACTTATGGTTCAGTCTTATGAATCTCCCAATCACATCTTTTAGTCGCACGACTAGGTCCATTAGCATGGCTCAGTCGTACGACTGAGTCTCATTCGCATATGCTCCTGCGAATGACCCAGTTTCATGTGTTTACAACATATCAGGTGTATTACATTAAGCCTAGACTATTCGACAAGCGACGGACACACTATATATGACTATATATGCTCCAACAAGAAGTCTATGTATCACAACCTCTTGGATTTGAAGATCCTCATTACCCACACAGGGTATATAAGTTTGAAAAAGCTTTGTATGGTCTTCATCAAGCACCATGAAAGTGGTATGAAACATTATCTTTTTTCATGCTCAAACATGGATACAAAAGGGGAACCATTGATCAGACTCTCTTTCTTAAATAAGAGCATCAAGATCTCTTAGTTGTTCAAATTTATGTTGATGACATTATATGTGGCTCAACTAACAAGAGATTTTGTGTAAGGTTTGAAGAATTGATGAAATCTTAGTTCCAAATGAGTTCAATGGGATAATTAACTTTCTTCTTTGGTCTACAAGTTCATTAGAAGACAAATGGAATTTTCATCAATCAAGAGAAGTACATACTTCAAATATTGAAGAAGTACAATGTAGACGATACGTCTTCATGCAAAACACAAGCCTCAACAAATGATAAAGTTGTTCCTGATCCGATAGGAAAATCTGTTGATCAAAGATTATACAAATCAATTATAGGATCACTTATGTATTTAACTGCAAGTAGACTTGACATTATGTTTGTTGTGTGTGTTTGTACTAGGTGCCAATAAGATCCCAAAGAGTCTCATATGAATGATATGAAGGGGATTTTCAGTTATCTGAATGGAAAACCAGCTCTTGGACTTTGGTATCCAAAGGATGGTGATTTTACTCTTTACTCATATTCAAATACTGACAATGGAGGTTGCAACAATAACAGAAAATCCACAACTGGTGGATGTCAATTCATAGGACCAAGACCAGTTTTATGGTAGTGCAAGAAGCAAACAAATATATTTGTATCCACAACTGAGGCTATGTACATGGTTGCTTCAGCTGAGTGCTCTCAAGTGATTTGGTTGCAAAACCAATTACTTAATTATGCTTACAACTTCCTTCATACTTCAATTTACATTGACAACTCTATGTTTATTACTGCTAATCCAATGCAACATAGTAAAACAATACATATTGAAATAAGATACCATTTTTTGAGAGATCGCTAAAAAAAGTTTAATCAAGTTAGTGAAAGTGGATACAATGAATCAGCTTGCTGATTTGTTCTCTATGTCCTTTGATTTAGTTAGATTTAATTTTCTAATTGAGTCTTTGGGTATGATTAACTTAGATTATTCATTATAAACATGAAAAGCATGTGTCTATCCTTGTATATACCCATAATTATATTAATAAGAATAAAAAATTATCCTTCAGATGATTTACAATTACCATCGGAAGAAACTTCTTAAACATCTTCCAAATCTTAGAATAAAAATTTATATTGTCTTTCTATATGTGTCTTTTATTTATGCATAGCATATGTATGGGAATTGATAGTACACTATGACTTGCTTCTTCCAGAATTCTTAAGAATCATTAAAATATGATCAAGTTTCTTGATATTTTAGTAGGTTCATCTTGAATGGGAGACTTCATTTTGAGGAACCAACAAGCAAGTCTTATTCTCATGTGACCAAATCACTTATCTAAGCACACTATGTACCAATAATTTATAGTGACTATCTTTGCAAATCATATACCATCTGTTTTGTTTAAACAAAGACCTGGGTGTATGAAAAGATCATGATCATCATCAACCCTCTATTTGTATAAATAAAGACATGGGTTAATGGCACCTTTGTTTTATAGAAGTAAGACCTGGTGATCTGTTGATGATCATATCTAAGATCTCAAAAGAATCCTCTGTGATCGACTGTATATTAAATTTAGAGCTTCTACATAATTGCATTAGTGAGATGTCAAATGCATTTCAAGATAGAACTTATAACTTAAAGTACATAGTTTCTAAGAGTAAAAAGGTGATGATTTGACTCACAAAGGGAGGACACACTCTAACTGAATTGAATATGGAGCCCATAACAGTTACCTCTTAATAAATATGAAAACATGATAAATAGCATACCTAGTTGACACTATACTCTTGTATGGTTTTAAGTGGACAAACATATTTGCAATCAGAACTAAAATCAGGTATCAAATTTTCAAACAAATCAATCAGGAAGATGCTTAGTGTTATAGTATGATCCCATTCGATGTGTATATATGTTTGTACATAGCACTCATTTCAATTTTATGTATTTTATATTACTTCTTTCTATTTGGCATGTTTGGCTAGACATGTGTGTTTCATGATATTCTTCTTATAAATTTATCATAAATGCTTTTGTTCAACATTGATCAAAATTTTAAGGGGACTAGAATCACGAAAATAATTAACAATATAATTGTCTAATGAATTGTCAATATAAAGGAGTTGGAACCTTAGCACTAACTTGGTTTTTGGATAGATAAATCCTTTAAAAAAACGCCTTGTACACAATTGGCATGAATACAAAGTCAACAAGGTCCAATAGCAATAAATGGTTCTATCACTTGATTAGAACCATACACCAAAATAAGTTTCAATCGTTGCTTGTTGAACATCAGCACAAGCCACATTGTGAAACTTAGCATCAATAGAAGCTACAATGCATTGTAAACATCAACAGAAAACCACAGTGCAAAACTTAAGTGGGAGTAAAATATGACTATCCGTAGTTTGGTAACGTACGAATGAGTTAATATTTTACAAGTATAATTCATTTCCATATATTGGTAACCTATGCAAAAATAAAGTTATACTCCAATTCAAACATTCAACTTTAGTTTACGCATCCGTAGATGTCCTACGGATGCACTATGCACTGAAATCTGTGGAACAAATAAATTCCACGGAAGATAATAAGAGAAGGCTAATAAGAAAAGTGGGACCCATTTCATTAAATAAATGAAATAAGTGTGTCCGAGGAAGTATACAGGACCGGTCAAGTGTATGCAATTACAACAAAACAACATAGTGAGGAGAGTTGCTTAGAACACTTAACACATCAAATAGGGAACTGGTTAACCTTTTGTAAAGATGCCAACAAGACAAGTAAATATGAGACAAAACAAGATGGAAAAACACACAAGTAGTCGGTTTTCAAGAATGTTGTATATTGCCTCTCAAGTTCTATTACAAATATTACAAAAGCATATCAGAATGTTATTAGTACTGGAGATACATATAGCATATCCTACAGCTGGCCATACTTTGAAGGCCAGCTAGATACAATTGACTAGACAACAAACAAAATGAAATGTAGAGTAAAAAGGCAGATTGCCTTTTGACTAGTGACTATGAAATGCCATAGCTCACATCCTAATATATTACAAATAGGATATAGTACATAAAGTAGAAAGTTGCAGACTCAAAACCTCAATGTATAGTTACAAAAAGCATGGACCTTTCATGAACTTATGTAAAGTTGGTGTCTCATCAGAGTTGTAGCAGAAAGGGTTCCAGCTTTATGTAAAAGGTACATCAGATAAAGCATGTGTTCAAAAGTCTTCGGAAGAAATCTGTCTTCAAGTGTTGGCTTCGGAAGACTTTGTCTTTCAAGCTTCGGAAGACTTCATCTTTGGCTTTGGAAGATATTGGTCATGGCTTCGGAAGATTTCACACTTAGAGTATTTTCTAAGGCATAGTGTGAAACTTCCAAAGCATTCTACTTCAGTACACTTGTGCACGCATGCCGGGAAGACTTTGGGTGTTTGGGTTGTATTAGCCATACATTTAATCCTTACAAACTCCCCCTAGGCTGATGCTACCAAAACACTTGACCATCCATTTCTTCATAATATGATCAGGATCACTTAGACTTGCGAAGTGTCTTCTCATGTCAAAGAGATCATGAAGAGGCATATTGAACATATCCAGCCATGTGTAGACATTTTCAACACCTTGATCTCTAATGACATGCCATCTTTCTAGATTTGTAGTGTATGTCTAAGACAAGATGGACTTCCGGATGCTAAAGGAGCTACTTGAATTGGAATTGTGGAGCATCCTCTATTTGCAGATCCTGAGGATGTTCTGACTCATCCTAAGGTTTGGAGATGGATATTTCTTTCTTCTTCTTCTTTTGCTTTGGCTTGGAAGCCATCCTTTTTCTCCTCTTTGAACCTTTTAACTGAGAAGACTGGCCAGCAACACCTGATTGATCTTCTTTGTCTTTCTCAGTTTGGTCTTACTCTCTCACAGGGACAAATTGAGAGGGGAGAAACCCTGTTGTGGGTTAGAAATGGAAGCTTGCTGAGGCTCAGCAGGAGATTCAGGATGTGTTGTCTCTAATGGTTTAACCTTAATCTCTACTTCCTGAGTGACCTGACTTGGTGGGGAGTGTAAGTCAAAAAGTTCACCTCTTTGAAACTTCTACTTGATCACTCTAATGTGCTCATCCATGGTGGACAAAGACATAGGACAAAGTCTCCTTCTGAAGAATCCATACAGCTTCAAGAAGCTCATCATCCTTTGCCTATTAGCAGACTTCTTCATACTTTTCTGGATGATGCCTTTTGACTTTGCAGGTTCTTCCCTTAACTTCCTCTTAGTGATTTTTCATTCTTTGACTATCTAAAGTTCAAGTTGTTTGAGGTACTCAAACTAAGTGTTTGGTAAGGAAGAAGTGCATCAACCTGATAGAGGCCTGTAGCACTCAGGTAGTTGACCATGTGGATCCTATCCTTTCTTTGTCTACCTGAGTTCTTGTGGAACCCCATCCTCTTGTACAGGACTTTCTTGAACTGGGGAGAGAGTAGGCACACGCTTGTACAGTCTTTTCTTTCTTCTTTCTTCTTTGATTTGAAGAAATAGCTTTGCATACTCTACCTCCTTTCTTTCCTTTGACAATTCCATATCAGACAGTTCATTTAATTCATCTAAAGGGAGGGAGATGATATTATCAATGTCGTAGTTCCTTTTCTACAAGTAGTTGATCCTTACTGCCCTTAACTCATCATTTTGAGTGTTTGGCTTGGGGGTAGTCCTAATAGCAGCTACATTGAGTCTTGCAAACCTAGTAGAGGAACCTTTTCCCTTCAGATTCCTTTTCCTCTCTCTCTCTCTCCTTCTCAATCTCCTCAGAAGTCATTTTTCTTTTCCCTTTATCACTCACAGACCTTTGTGACTCAAGCTGGAGAGAGCTTTAGGCTTTATTTATTGGTGTAGCTTTTAAGTCCTCGCCAGACAGAAGTTAAGATGCACCTTCACCAACAACTATCTCATAAAAGGAATGAACCTCTACAGCAGTTAATAGTGAGACAAAGCTCTTAGGTTCTACCACTAGGCCTTTAGTAAAAGTTTTACCTATGAAGCCAATATTAAGGTTTGCCTCAACATCCAGTTGACCAATGATATTGCCTGATTGCCTTAGTCTTCTTCTAAAACTAAACTCTGTAGTGATTCTGTCTTGAATTCATTGAGCCAGCTTGTAAGCTTGTCTGGATTAGATTTGGTTGACAAGTGGCCTACTGACAAAATGAAGACATTCATAGAAGTTCAAAGTCTGAAAATTGAAGACTTCTTGTTGCCCTTGAACTCTTTGAATGATAAAGGATCTTCTATCTTCATCATACTTCCACCAAATAATGTGATTTGAAGTTGGTGGAGATGACATTGCCCTTGGTATACCTTCCTCAAAAAGACTCTGAATGTAGGAGTCTACGAGTCCACAACAATGTGAGCTTGAGGAAGTTGCTGAGTATGCACAATTGCATGTGAGGATGGTGAGTTTTCAATGTCCATACTCCCTGAAGAACTCTCAGGTTCTGTAACTGTAATGACTTTCCCCCTTTTTGGTAGCATCACCCTCTTGCATAGGTGAGCTAGGAGTTAGGTAAATCACACTCACAGGTTCTTGTGTTCCTGGTTGAGTTTTTCTTAAAGGTCTCCCAGCTAGTGTTTCCCTAAGATAAGAAATCTCAAGTTGTTGATCATTGACCTTGTTTTGCTAGGTAATCACTTGAGATTCAAGATGACTGACCTTGAAGACTAAATAGGTTCATGTTTGTGACAGTTGTTGCACCTTTACCCTCAAATTCCCCTAATCTTCATCACAAGAATTATTAGGGGATGAGATGATTGGACCAAACTCCTCTCTCTCACCACCAGCTTCAGGTTCTTGGCTGTTGGATTTCCTCTGCTCACTAACAGCCTTAGTTGAGATGTCAATGGGCTGAGTTGCCATAGTTGAGGTCTGAATGATGTAATCACTTGCAAAAGTGAGAGTCTCTTCTATATTGATATCCTGAACAGGTTCAGAATTATCCACCTCAGTGATGGGTGACTGATGTGGGCTAGACATAGGAGACTCAAGAGCACTTATCTCTCTTTGAGAAGTGGAAAAGAAGAGAGACTCAAGAGCACTTATCTTCTTTAGCATAGAAGTCAAGGTTAGGAATGGGTTGGTTTAAGTCTGATGGTCGGGGATGGTAGTTTGCCCCTGAAGGTTGTTCACTTGAGTGTTGAGACTCAAAGTGAAGGCTTAAGGCATTTGGGCTTGTGAGCTCTTCAAGCTGAGCATAAGGAACCACAACTCTGATTATTGAAGTAATGGGAGTGGTTTGCTCCTCAGGAGAAGTGGGAGCTCCATTATCCACTTCCTCCTGTATGGGTGAGTATATGGGGGCCTACACAAACTCAATAGTTTGAGCAGGGGTTCGTTTGGATTTTCTTTTGTAGGTGAGGGTGATTTGTGGTTGTTATGGTGGATAAGATGAATAAGGTGTGGGTTCAACACTAGCTTGTGCTGCTAGGTTGTCACCTTGAGCAATGAGCTCTAACATTTTTGGGACAAGCGCTGTTTCTAACCTTGAGAAGCCAATAGTTGGCTTCCTCAAGATTTTAATGATGCCGGGCTTCATATGTCCCAATTTAAGAATATTACCTATTTCCTTTAACTATGAGCCCCGTTCATAGTTAAGAATGTATTGAACATATCTAGGAAACATGTAGTATTCTACGGAGTCCAAGTTAGGAAGAAAATTTGTATAAACAAATTGAGAGTACCTGAACTTGACTCTTTCAACCATCCCATGCACTATGAAGGAGAGATCTTTAGGAATCTGGTCCCACCCTCTGTGCTTGTTCGACAAGTTGTGGATAACAAAATGAAGCACGTATTTCCAATGGGATGAGACATTCCCTTTCCTAAAGGTCTTTATAGAGAAATCTCCCTCATAGCCCATCTGCTCAAAAGAATGGTAAACAACCTCGTTTGGGAAGAACGCCTCACCTTCTTCATCATTAAGCTGAAGATGATTGTTGATGATGGCCGGAGTGATGAATATTGTTCTCCCCTGCATTGTGGTAGACAGTGCCTTCTCCCCGTCCAAAACGACCTCTTTGCATGTCTTCCAAAATTCAAGCAGATGATTCTCATACAGAGTAGGATCAGCGGTAAGGGGGGTGAAGTTGTTACACAAAGCCAAGAAACGGCAAACCTCTAAGAAATGTGGATCTTTCTTAGAGTTTAACAGAGCAACATGGTTGTTTTGTTGTGTAGCTGGGTGGAGAAATCTGGGTCGTTTCTTCGGTTAAGGTTGGCTATTGTGAGAAAGGTTAAAGGAGAAGGAAAGAAGAACGAAGACAGTTTCAGAGAGAAATTTTGGAATTTAGGTTTGGAGGAAAGATGAAGATGATAGAAAGAGGGGGAACCGTTAGGTTTATATGTGAAAAGGATTTAAGACAAAGTTAATGAAAGAGGATAAACTTTGAAATTCGGATGTTGGTCACACCTCTGAAAAAAGTACTTTGTTTTTTGCTCAATCTTGGGTGTCAAAAAGCTTCTGAAGGTAAATTTTCTTCGGAAGTTTTAATGAAAAATCTTCCGAAGCCAAAATGACTTTGGAAGAATTTCCTAAGAGTTTTGAAAAGTTTTGCTTCGGAAGGAAATAGTCCTTGAAAACATATAAGTACCTAAGAGGTTTTTAAGCGTCGGAAGATATTTAAGACATTTCTTCTGAAGTGAAATTACTTAACTAGTTATTTGTTTTGAAGGAATAAGTTTCTTCAAATGGTAAAAGCATATCTTCCGAAGGATCAAAATTTTTCATAATGCTAAGGAAAGTCTTCAAAAAATTTTCCTTCAGAGAAAACAAGAGCTTATGAAGGTGATAAACTAGACAACTTAGGACACACAGGTTTTAATAAATAATATGAATTAGTTTTAAGAAAAAAACCTACTCAAAGTTAATCATCCCAATAGCTGATATAAGATACTTAAATCTTCGTCATCAAAGGCTTGTAAACAAATCAACATATTATTCATTTGTGTTAACTTTGAGTAGTTTAATTAATCCCTTTTCAAAGTTATCTCTAATTAAATGATACCTGATATTGATGTGTTTTGTCCTTGAGTGCTGCACAGGATTCTTTGTGATAGTGATAGCACTGTTTTTGTCTATGTGAATGGGAGTCTCCTTGAAATTTAATCCATAGTCTGTTTCTGAATCTAAAGCACTTGAGCACAGTAGCTTGCAGCAGCAATGTATTCAGCTTCAGCAGTTGATGCAAAGACATATGATTGTTTCTCGCATTGCCATGAGACAACCCTACCACTAAGAAACTGACATCCCCCATATGTAGACTTTGCAGTCATGTTGCAACCACCATAATCACTATCTGTATAAACATACAGATTGAAGTCATAATTTTTAGGATACCAAAGACCAAGTGTTGAGGTACTAGTTGAGGTGAGACATCTTGGGGTTGGCTTGATATCTTGCACAAATACATGTGGCAAACATTATTTCACGGATGCTAGCTATGAGATACATAAGAGACCCAATCATAGCCGTGTAAAGGTTTTCATCCACACACTCCCCCTCAAGATCAAGCCCAAGGGAGTGGTGTCTTGCTATGGGTGTTGTAGCAATCTTACAATTATTCATGTTGAATCGTTTGAGTATGTCTTGAACATACTTTGACTGACTAATGAAGATGCCATATTCAACTTGCTTCACTTGAATTCCCAAAAAGAAATTGAGTTCCCCCATGGCACTCATTTTAAATCTGTCCTTCAACAGCTTCTCAAAGTCTTTGTAGAGCTTTATATTAGTTGAACCAAAGATAATGTCATCTACATACACTTGAACTAGCATTAAGTCATTTCCCTGTCCTTTGATAAAGAGAGTTCCATCTATAGTACCCCTTTTGTATCCATGCTTGGAGAGATACTGAGATAGGGTCTCATACCATTTTCTTGGTGCTTGATGCAACCCATAAAGAGCTTTGTCAAGCTTGCAGACTTAATCAGGATGATCAGTATCTGCAAAACCAGGTGGTTGTTTGACATACACCTCTACATCAATCACCCCATGTAGAAAAGCACACTTTACATCAACTTGATAGACCTTGAAGTTATTGGATGCAAAAAAGCCAAAAATATCCTAACAGCTTCTAGCCTTGCTACATGATCAAAGACATCAGTGTAGTCAATTCCTTCTTCTTGTTTGTACCTTTGAATAACTAGTCTAGCTTTGTTTTTTATGTTAGTGCCTTTATCATCTTTCGTATTCCTAAACACCCATTTGGTTCCGATAGTAGTCTTGCCATGAGGTAGAGGACAAAGGTTCCAAACTTTCTGCCTTTTGAATTGAAGCAGCTCCTCTTGCATGGCTCCAACCCATCTTCTATTTAGAGCCTCTTCAATTTTCTTTGGCTCTATCTGGGACAAGAAAAAAGAGTGAAGACAAACATTTGCTTCATGGGTTTGTCCTCTTGTTCTTACCCCTATGTCAACATCTCCAATGATGTTAGTGGTGAGGTGAAACTTGTGGATCCTTAGTTGAGGGATCATTGAAAGTTGCTGAGAGAGATCTATATTACAAAATTTTAGATCTGACAGTGATGTTTCTCCCACCATATCAACAAACTTATTAATTTGTAGCTTGAAGATGTGTAGCTTGAAGGTCTTCCAAGTTCAAATCTTGGATCAAGATCTCCTTGGGATAAAATATCTGTAGATCCTGAAACATTTTCACAAGATTTGTTAAAACAATTGGTAACTAAATCAAGATCAAATAGCCAATCAGGACCAGAACCAGCCACACAGGATATGTGTTCATTGAAAGTTATAATGGCTGACTCCTCAACAATTCTAGTTCTGAGATTGTATACTCTATAAGCCTTAGCTTGAGAAGAGTATCCAATGAAGTGTCCATCATTTGATTTCTCAGCAAATTTGGCAATTTGATCCCTGGTATTCAAGATGGTGCAAGGACATCCAAATGACCTAAAAAACCAATGAAAGGTTTCCTCTTGTGCTAAAGTTCATAAGGAGTCTTGCCATGAGTCTTAACTGCTAAAACTTTGTTTTGCACATAGTAGGCAGTGTTGACTATCTCTGCCAGAAGGTGAAGGGCATCTTTGAGTCAGATAGCATGGTTCTTGTAGCTTCAATCAGTGTCTTGTTTCTCCTCTCAACAACACCATTTTGCTGAGGAGTCCTAGGAGCACTATATTGTCTTGTAATACCCTTTTCATCACAAAATCTATCAAAGATTTGGTTCTTCAATTCAGTTCCCTAATCAAATCTTATGCTTTCGACCTTATGGTCACATTTATTCTCAATCTTTAAGATGAAATTCTTTAGAATCTTAGGGGTCTCATACTTAGTTTAAGGAAAAAGACCCAAGTGAATCTTGTAAAGTTATCTATGATCACTAAACAATAAGAGGTTCTTCCTAGACTTATTACACTATTGGGGTCAAAGAGATCCATATGTAACAAGTGTAGGGGTGTAGTGATGGAGTTTCTTTCCTTAGGCTTATAAGATACCTTATGTTGCTTCCCTTTCAGGCATGCAACACAATGATCATCACTTGTAAACTCTTTCTTTGGCATTCCAGTTATAAAATCATTCTTAATAAGTTTCTTCATGTTCTAAAATTTTACATGGCGCATTCTTTTATGCCATATAAAAGACTCATCACTATTAGGTTTAGATAGAAAGCATGAAACCTCTCTTGAGGGAGTTGTTTCTTGCAAATCCATCTTGTACATGTTCCCTTTCTTGGGGAATATGAGCAGGATGTGCTCATAAGGAATAACCACCCCAAGCCTTAGAACGAACATGCTTAGTGAAAAGGATGTTATGACTCTCATCATAAATTGGGATACACTCAGAAGATTGTACCCAAGCTCCTTTAAAAGTTTTACCTTCTAAATGCTGAGCTTACCATTAGTGACCTTGCCCCTTCTAAAAATGTAACCACCTTCATATCCTCCAAAAGCAACTGGCCCTCCATCAATTCTTTCAAAGTTTTGGAGTAGTGACCTATTGCATGTCATGTGCTTGAAACAATCACTATCAATGATCCACTCATTCTTGTTTGTCTTGAGTTGTTCCTGCACAAAGAAAATGATTAGTTAAATTTAGAAACCCAAGCCTTATTGGTCTTGGGTTCATCAAAGGAAATAGAAGGTAATGTAATAGTAATAGATCCTATAGTTGTGCTTTGAGGATCTTGTGCTGTTGTTGATGGTGAACATTCAGTCACTTGGTCTTTCTTTGACTTCCACACCACCTTTGGAAGTTTGGACTTGACCTTCAACACTTCAGAAGCTTTTGAGACTTCAGAAGTTTTGATGACTGGACCTTCGAAAGATCCTGCAAACACTTCAGTAGAGTTTAGTGCTTCGGAGATATTCCTTTCTTCTGAGACCAAATTTTCTACCAAAGGCAATTTTCCACTTGCCTTCTTCTTTATTTTGGAGTTTCCGAAGGAAACAGATTTTCTTTCCAAAGCTAAAATCTTCTTGGAGCTCCTGGAAGTCTCTTTCTTGGTCATATGAAGAGTTCCTCTTGGATTGTATGGACAATCCTTGGCAAGATGAGTAGTACTTTCACACATAACACATTTCACATTTTTCTTCCAAAGACCCTTCTTCTGCTGACTTTGATCACATCCCTTCTCCACCTTCACCTTTGCAGATGCTGGGACAGTCCTTTTGGGCTGAGAACTGTTCTTGGAGTTGGATGGTCTAGGCTGTGTAGCAGTGGTACACAACAAATCAACCTTCTTCTTGATGCTAAGATGATTTGAACATGAATCAGAGCTCTAGGTAGAGGAGTTTAGGTTGATGTCTTTAGTGTTAACCACTTCAAACCCTACAGAGATAAAAAATGTTTCTGCTTAGAGTGAAAAGTGGCCTTGATCTCTTGAGCCTTTCTAACTTCTCTCTTGCTCTTTCTGACCAAGTTCTTCCTTATAGACTTGGTCATCATAGTCTTCCTGCTCTCATCAGAAGGATTGTGACCCTTCTTACAATCCTCCTCTTCACTCTTCTAAGAGGAATTCTTCACTATCACTTCTTCATACTCTTCACTCAAGGGGTCTATGAGAGGAAGCTCATCTTTACAACTTCCACACCTAGGTGATCTTATAGACAAGATTGCATATGGAGGAGCTATCTCACTAGATCCTTGTCCCTACCTATTTTAATAGCACACCTTGGCATCCAGGGATGACGATATCATGTACCTGAATGTCTCTTCTTCAAGAACACATTTTCCAGCCCTGGCTTTGCTGATCACTAGCTCAGGCTAGCATTCAATCAACTTAGTTATGAGATCCTTGACCTGAGTCCTATAATTGGTGTGCTCATGCTATAGAACTGAAATGGTTTTCTCTAAGTCCTCTATCTTTAGCTTATAGTCAATTTCAGCCTTTCTAAAATTAGCTTTTAAGATCTTTAAGGACTTAAGATCAGATCTTATTTCTAAGTTGTGGGACTTGTATCTGTTAACTTTAGCAAAACATCAGGAGTATAGAGATTTTCCAATACCTTGGCTTCATCATGGTCAGCCATCAATGCTTGGTTTGGAGATGCATCTTCCACATGAAAGCTCCAGTCAAAGGCTCCTTCTTCAACAGCAACTGCAGCTTGCTGCTTTGGCTTCTCATTCTGCATGGCTTTATCAGTGTAGTTTGCTTTGGATTGTGCTTGGCCACCATTTGTTCTTGGTGCCTTGCATTCCCTAGAAAAGTGTCCCATCAAGTTACAATTGTAATATTTTACTTTGCTCTTATCCAGTCCAAACATTCCACTATTTGTATTGATAGGAAATTCTCTTCCTGTTTGGTTGTACAACTTCTTGGCTCTGTGAGTGAGAAGAACCATTTGCTGGACTATCTCCATGTACCCCATATCATCTGGATAGATACAGTCTAGGTCTTCAAGGGTGAAGAGAAAGCTTCCATAACTATTATGACAAAACACAAAGGCTTGAGAAGAACTTGTCTCTTGGAATGGGCTTCCTTGAGTATAGTTCTCCCTTGGTGTCTTATGGAAGGTGATGAAAGGAACCTTTTGTGAGTTGTCATGGTAGAATATGAGATTATGTTGGGGTTCTATGCTATCCATTTTAGTCACATGAAGGGCTGAACCCATTTGATTGCTGTAGTTTCCAGATGAACCTTGTATGTTCATCTCTATCTGGTATCCACTGAGAATCCCATACAACTTTGTCATGGTGAGAGTCTTCAGGTTTTTAGTTTTCCTGATAATAACATAGTAGTGTGTCAATTGCCTAGGAAGATAGAATATGAACTTCCTTACAATATCTATGTTCTCAAGAGGTACTCCACCATCCACTAAGGTATCCACACTCATACCCAAAGTACTGTTGAGTCATAGTTTAACTTGTTTTAAAGGTGAAACTTTCAAACTGCTGCTTTAGGAGATCATTCTTGTTCTCCTTGGCTTCATATGAACCCTCATACATCAGTTTCAATGCATCCCATGGCTAATTAGCTGTTTTGCATTTCTTGAAACCGATGTATATAGAGTTTGGAAGAGCAGTCTCAAGGACTGGCATGGTGTTTTGATCAATCTCTACTCTCTTTCTATCTTCATCTGAGTAGTCAGCCACAACCTTGGGGATGATACCACCTCAAGAAGCATAATAGGTGCTTGGTACGTAAGGTCCATTAACAACAGACTTCCACATTCTTGTGTCTTGAGACTTGACAAAGCCCTCCATTCTTTGGCTCCAAGTGTCAAAATTATCAAGAGTAATAAGTGGAGACTTTGTCATGGTTCTAGTTTCCATATCAGATTTAGAACTAGCTGCCATTTGAGATGTTAAGTATTTTGTGTGTATGAGGGATCTTAAGATGGTGAGATCTTATATCAAGAGCATGGAATGCTCTGATATCAACATAACAACACAATGAGGAGAGTTGTTTAGAACATTTAACAGATTAAGTATGGAACCGGTTTACCAGTGGTATGATGCTAAAAACACAGTAAATACGAGAAAGAACAAGATGGCAAAAGACAAAAGTAGTTGGTTTTCAAGAATGTTGTATATTGCCTCTTAAGTTCTATTACAAATGTTACAAAAGCATATAAGAAAGTTACAAGTACTTGAGATACATATACTACATCCTACAACCGGCCATACTTTGAAGGCCAACTAGATATAATTGAATAGACAACAAATAAAACTAAATGTAGAGTCGAAAGGCAGTTTTCCTTTTGACTAGTGACTACGACATGTCATGGCTCACATCCTAATATATTACAAAAAGGATAAAGTACATATAGTAGAAAGTTACAAACTCAAGACATCAATATACAATTACCAAAACCATGGATCTTTCTCCAACAATATAAAGTTGGTGTCTCATCATAGTTGCAAAAAATGGGTCCAGCTTTATGTAAAAGGTACATCAGATAAAGCATGTGTTCAAAAGTCTTCGGAAGAAACTTGTCTTCAAGTGTTGGCTTCGGAAGACTTGTCTTTGAAGCTTCTGAAAACTTCATCTTTAGCTTCGGAAGATACTGGTCTTGGCTTCTGAAGATTTCACACTTAAAGTATTTTCTAAGGCAGAGTGTGAAACATCTGAAACATTCTACTTCAGTACACTTGTGCATGCATGCAAGAGAGACTTTGGGTGTTTGGGTTGCATCAGCCTAACATTTAATCCTTACAAAGTATAAATGATGTTTTTTGGAATTCATTATTCACTTTTTCAAATCACTTTTTCAGACCTAGAAAAACGTTCTCAATAAACCTTTCCCTCTTTTACAAACTTTCAAAATTACTGAGCGAAACCATGAAACAAACATATAATACTGATATCAGATCATTGTGTTAATGATGAGTGATCAATTTGCAAAGGAGCACATGTGTGCGCATTCTTAAATCCTTACCACCTTGTATTAGAAGGATGCCGAGACATCATCCGCCGTCTAATAAGATCTAGGCTGTTTTATGCCTTATCAGCAGAGACGGTGATACATCAATCACACATTGTTGATCTCTGGAACTCGGCTATAGTAGAAAAGGAAGGAGATTATAAGGTGAAACATTTAGATATTGGGAATGAAGACTTAAGGATTGATGAACAATGTATCAGAAGAAAACTCAACTTGGGAGATTTCGAGATAAGTCATCCAGATGTGTTCGAGAATGAATACATAGAAAAGATAATCTATCTGATGGGTTATGATGAAGATTATGTCAAATGTGAGATTAAGAAAGGAAGATGGTGCGAACCATATAGGTTCCTGTGTCACCCCTATCTGAAGTTCATTTCAAACAAGAAGTCTTGAGTAGACAGATTTTCAAGGCACATATCATCTGGAATCATAGGTGTATTTGAAGGGAGAACATACAATTACTCTAAGTACATCCTTGGATGTTTGTGTGATCAAGTAAGAGTTCAGAAGGCACACAAGATGTACAAGTTCCCCAGGTTCGTGCAACTGATCATCAATGGTGAAATGCCTGGAATAGCAAGAGATGGAGATGTATTTGTGCAAGCACATTTGGGAAGATCTGTATTAAACAAGGTCAGTGGGAGATATAAAGGAGAAGACATAGCTATGTTTGATCATGTAGCTGACCCCAATGTCAACATTTCACATGAACTGAAATGGGGAGAAGCTTAAGAGAGTTCATCTACTAACTTTATGGAAGCCCCATCTTCACCTCCTTAATCACCCATTCACAAACAACCTCAAACACCCCTACCACAATCACTAGCCAACCAAAACACTCAACCAATCTCTCCAATTCACCCTCTTTCACCAAATCTTTCTCGAACTCTAGAAAAGCAATCCACTGAGAGCGTTTACTTCGGGGATATGGTCTTCGCTTCATAAGCCAGTATAGTTCAACTGTCACCAACCAAGACTTACCATCAAGAAAAGATAGAGCAAGTTGTTGAGTCCTATTCAAGCTCAGCTAGTGTAGCCCCTGAAGATGTGAAGAACAAAGTGCATTTATGAGTATTTCTTGCATTTAATGATTCTTGATTGTTTGATTTCGTCGTACAATCATTAAATCAATCATCATATTCCATCTTTGTTAGAATATCAATATCACACCCATTCAATTGGTATCAGGGTTTGGCTCTCAGTTCTTTTTTAGATCTGCCTAGATCTAAACAAAACTCAATTTATCTAGTGATTGAGTTGCTAATAGAGTGTTCTACTACATCTACTTAGCAAATTGTAGAAATCTCTTCAACGGTCACTGTTCATTTGTACTAAAATTCAAGAACAAACCCGTGAACAACAATTACAACCGAAACATATACACATCTTTAGATCTGGTTACAATAAAACTATTTGGACTATTTGTACTAATTTAAAACTTTACAATCAAACTAATTATTATTCAGCAAGGTTAAACAACAACTAGTTAAAATGGATTCACACAGTTTCTCTGAACATGGTCATACTCCAAAACCACCCATGTTTAAACACAAATTTTAGTTTAAGCAATGGAAAATAAGATCCATGAACTATATTACAGGTGTAGATCCGGACTAC
The DNA here is from genome assembly GCA_018326385.1 of Flaveria bidentis. Lineage (NCBI taxonomy): Eukaryota > Viridiplantae > Streptophyta > Magnoliopsida > Asterales > Asteraceae > Flaveria > Flaveria bidentis. The sequence goes on along the minus strand of BJCM01053412.1, from coordinate 491 downwards.
TGGATTTCAATATTCAAAGGCCCTCACATTCCAGTTACTCTTTTTGTTGATCAAGCTGCAATGTACAAAACCACAATATTTCCTATTATGGATCTCACACTTGTTGATGACGACTACAACAAGATAAAAGTTGATCTCAAAGCATATTCTATACTCACTCAAGCACTGAAAATGGATGTGCTAAAAAGATTAGAAAAGTATGGAACTGCTAATGTTGTTTGGGATGCACTACAAATAATGTGTGAAGGCAGTAGTGAAGTTGCTTAAATTAAAAATGACAAGCTCGTTAATCAATATAAAACCTTTCATCACTCAAAAGGGGAGTCAATCTTTAAACAGCTGCTTAAGAAACACACTTGATCACAATATATTCATTGTCTATGACTATTCACAATTTATTTTATTTTAATATGCTGATTTTCATTAATATGATCTCACTGCAGACAATGATTCTTTTGATAATATAGGATTTTATTCTAATTTCATTTTGA
>BJCM01053355.1:13558-32046 GCA_018326385.1 Flaveria bidentis | reverse complement strand
TGACATGCCATAGCTCACATCCTAATATATTACAAAAAGGATAAAGTACATGAAGTAGAAAGTTACAGAATCAAGACCTCAATGTACAGATACTAAAAGCATGGACCTTTTCACCAACTTATGAAAGTTGGTGACTTTACAGAGTTGTAGCGGAAAGATGTCCATCTTTATGGAAAAGTACATCTGATAAAGCATGTCTTCAAACGTCTTCAGAAGAAATCTATCTTCAAGTGTAAGCTTCGGAAGACTTTGTCTTTGAAGCTTCAGAAGACTTCATCTTTGGCTTCAGAAGATGTTGGTCTTGGCTTCGAAAGATTTCACACTTAGATTATTTCTGATGTTGGTGTGAAACTTCCGAAGCTTTCTTCTTCAATACTCTTGTGCATGCATGCATGAGAGACTTTGGGTGTTTGGGTTGCATCAACCTCTACATATAATCTTTACACATGAGTAGAGCCAGATATCTGTTATTGGTTTTCTTTATCATATTTATACATTACATTCGAATGCAATACAATAACAATTAGATAAATTTTACGAATGAGTAAAGATTGATTTGTTTATCAAGATCATAATAAATTTAACAAAATACAAAGTAACTTGATTAAGAAATTAAACATGGGTTGTAACCTGTAAGATCAAGATTATTATCTTAAAAATTGATACTAATCAAAGAGCTATCGGCATGCACTGAAGTACAAGTAAGTAAGTACTTTAGAAGATTTGACAATAAACAAAGAAAAATAACTAAGTGTCAAATCTTCCGAAACGAAAGACAAAATTATTCCAAAGCCAAAATTGAAGTCTTTCGAAGTTTGAAAAATGAACTCTTCTGCAGACTAAGAAAACATGTGTCTGACATACTTTTAAGAAAAGCATAAGACATTTCCATTGTCAGCTCTGAATACACACCAACTTATATAATTAAGTTGGTGATTACCTTTTTACTTTTTTCAACTGTACATCATGGTCTCTTTTATATAACTTCCTACTTTAGTACTTTTATCCTTATTGTAATATAATAGAATGTGAGTTATGGCATGTCATAATCATAAATCAAAAGACAATCAGTCTTTTGATTTTATATTGATCTTGTAGTTTAGATTAGTATCTAGCTGGTCTTCAAAGTATGGTCGGGTGTAGGTTGTATTATAAAGTATCTCATTGTATCAGTCTTAGGACTAAGCTTTGCAACATTGGTAAACACTTAAGAGCAACATACATCAATCTTTAAAACCAATCTTTGTATTCTTAAGTGTTCTTACTTGTTTGTTCATTGTTTATTTGTCTGGTTCCCTATTTGATCTAGTAAGTGTGTTTAGTTGATAATCTCCAACTTAACTGTAAAACTATTGTTGAACCTTAACCGGTCTTGCATAACCCTATAATGACACCATACATGAATACATATACTCTATGAACCATCATGTACTTCCAATTAAACCAACACAATGGTTGACTAAATACATATTTGACCCTCTAAACATTAAATAATTGTAACACTTAACATTGGCAAATAATTGACCATCTAAACATTAAATAATTGCCGATGATCTCTTGACGTAATGGTCAAGGAGATAGTGGTATGCTTTGCCTCTCTTAGAAGTCCAAGGTTCAAACATTGGTATTGATTAGTATTACTAATATGTTGATACTAACAACTAACCAGCCATTCAAAAATTAATTACAACACTTAACACTAATACAACCATTACATATACATTTAATCATTTAATAATGTCATGATCAAAATACCTTCATATTCATCACTTTTTAATTACAATCATCATGCTTTAAGTATTTAATACCGAGTAGTTCTCTCATAACAGTGAACATATATATGGCCAAAGCTTTTGTTAATATACGTGCATTTTGTAATTCTCGAGTAACATGTTTAGTGGTGATATATATGATTATTAGGTTAGTATTTCGTGTATTACATGGGTTGAATAAATAAAATACTAAATAATTAGTAATAAACATAAGGGCCTCGTCGAAATCATGGGCTTTCTGCCCAACGCCACGACCATGACCCTTTATTTAAAAATCTTTAATTTATGAATTATAAAACCATGCTTTAAGATAAATTATAATTATAATTACATATAAGTAGCTACTTTAAGTAAAATAAACAGTAATTTATTTTTGTTAAACTTTTGTTTTATAAAAAAAGTATAGTTTTTAAATATTTTATTTTAATAAAAATGATTTTTTTATAAAAAACTTTGTTGTATTCTGTATTTTATAAAACTTTAATTATAAAAAGTGTGTTTTACATAAAATAATTTTTTTATTTATTAATTATATATTTTTTAATTTAAAAATAGTATAAGTAATCTTATTAGTATTTAATATTATTATCAATAATACAACGAAATGAGTAATCTTGTGTATAAATTTCTTGTTTATTAAAAACCTTTAGCTTGTAATTATTATGGTTGTTTTAATAATACTTTTTTTAAAAATTCACCTTTTATAATTTTTTTAAAAAATAACCATTTTAAAATATTTTGTTTCAAAAGATTTAATGGTTTTGAAAATTTCATATTATATAAAAGTTTTATTTTTTATTATTCCTATTTTAGTAAAAAGATGTAATTTTTAATTTTCTTAAATCTATTTTTAAAAAGATAACTTGATTTTAAAAAAATTAAATAAGAGAGAGAAATGTAAAAATTAATAAAATTAATTTTTAATAAGAGAAAAAATTTAGTTTGAGTATTTAAATTATAATAATACCATTTTAGAGGGAAAATTATATAAGGATGTGTATAAGAAGGACATGTGGCAAAAAGATGGGTTAGGAGAAGAACATGTGGCAAAAAAACTTTCTTTTATATAGATTTACTAGCTTTTGTAAACTCGTGTATTACACGAGTTGAAAAAATAAAATAGTAAATAAAATAAAATTTTATTAATTATTAAACAATATTTTAAAATATATGATTAAAATTGCGTATGAGTAAAAATATAAGTAATAAACAATGAAAAAGAGATGGTAATGAAATAAAAGAAAAAAGAAAAATAGATGGTAATGAAATAAAAGATAATTGAAAATATTGATGTCTAATTTAAATATTTTTTAATAGTATTTTATTTTAATTTCTAAAACCAATTCTTTGTTTTTACTAATAGTAGTTTCTGTATGAAAACATATAAATATTATAATTGGTGTGTCTTTAAGTGGTACTATACAATCTTAAAGTAAACATTTATTTTAGAATTATGACTTATTCTGTCTTTCAAAAAATAAAGATTTGATAATAAGATAAGTTTAAAAATTAACCAATATAGTTTGATAAAAGTAAAAGTAAAAGATATATGTTTTATTAATTTAAAATAGAAGGGTTTAAATTTATATCCTGTTAATTTTGAAAACAGAATGTGTATTTAAAAAATTTAATACAAAAATGGCAGATTTAATTATTTTGGGCAGAAAAAATATTTATTATTAAATGTGAAGATTACATGTGGCATTAGATGTGTCTAAAAAATGCCATGTGACAAACCTAATTACCTTTTTTATTAGAATAGTAGGATTATAGATTGCTCCTATGTAATTTTGTAAAACACTAATAAAGCGAGTCCTTTTTCACCTTCACTATCTAAACTCCTATGTACTATCACTATATCCAATAATCTCTATAAATTGTTAAATTTTCATTCGTTAAAGTTTTCTTGAAGATTGCTCTATAGGCTCTTGTTCTTTTGATAGACCATAATATTTTCTTTAACGTGTCCATTAATGTGTAGCTTGGACCAAAGAGTATCAAGTGACAAGTGAGTAAAACTATAAAAGACAACTATGATACAAGTTGTACACTCCTATATAAAGTAGAATATGAGTCGATACAATCAAAGGAACTAAAAATTTTCAATGATGTAACTAATTACAACTAATTATGTGAAAACCAATGACTCAATATTCTCCAATATGTCACTCTCAATTTAGATGTTTTCTTGACAACGTAAAAACTGAACCTAAAAGTGTCAAAACAATTAGATAAAACTCATTTAATCAATATATCAATACAATGTTAGTTGAGCAACAGTACCCACATACCAAACAGAGAGCCATTACATGCCAAACAGAAAGCTACTTATCTAGAACTATATCTCGTATAAAGGCAAATAAATATCAAGATGTACGTGCTCTGATGAAATGTTACTTAATACAATATAATCATATGTCACATATAAGTCTTGACGCACTCAAGTCATTGAGTATATATATTTATCTAAGATCATATCACTTAGTACAAGAATATGTCATCAAGTTTTTAGTTATACTAAGACATCCAAATGTGTTGAGGAATTAAATAGGGAATTTAATAAAGCAAAACCAAAATGGTAAACATCATCCTTGTTTTACTAACTACAAAAGTTAATCTTCACATTTTGCTATAATATATAACCTTTTTCATGCAAGTCCAGCACACATTTATTAAGCTTTAACACATGTTGTAAGTGTGTGAAAATAGATTTAGATATGGATTCAACAATACACAATGTTCATAGAACAAAATGACAAGAAAAACTCATCTGGGCAAACCAAGGTTTCTGCATCGACCTTCTCATCAAACTTTAATGAGGCAAAAACTAACTTTTTTGTATGTGTTATGCCTATCAATAGACGTCTACCCAACCATTTTCACCACCCTTTTTGCTAAAACACTTTCATATACTTATCAACAAGATCTTTCTCTTATACCTTTTATATTATCATATCATTTGAGAAGATCAAAGATCAAGAAGAACAATAAATGTAAGAAGAGTGTGTTTTATAAGTTGTTATCATTATCCACTCTTGTATTTTATATTCACTAACTTTGTTACTTATCCTTGTTTGTACAAATTAAGTGATAACATTATCTTGTCATAGTGTCAAGTTGTGCCACAAAACATTATCTTGATATAGTGTATAGTTTTTGGAGATCACCATCTTGACATAATGATAGATGTAAAGAGCATTATCTTGACATAGTGTGTTAAAGAAGGAGATCACTATATTTAACTAGTAAGACTTTGAAGAGGTGATCACTATCTTGGACTAGTGTGACATTGTAAAAGTGATTATTTCTATTTATTTAGTGAGACGTTCATGTACCGAAGATCCCTACCTTTTTTAAGGAAACAAGCAGTGGAGCAAAACTCTTTATTGCAAATCAGGGATATGACAAGCGATCTTCCATACTTAAGTTTTCAAACATCAAATTATTAAATTAAGGGAAGAAATTTTTATAAGAAAACTATTGACCCTTAGGGGTGTCATTCGGGTTTTGGGTTCCTTGGGTCCGGTTACTCATGTTTTAGGTGTAGAAAATCAACTGAATATTGAACCAAATATAATCGGTATTCAAGTTTTAGTTTTCTCGTTCATTCGGGTTGGTTTAATCGGTGATCGGGTTGGTCAACTTGTGAATTAAGAAATCAAAGACAACATAGTTGAAAGTGTTGCAATTTTGATAATTGGAATTGAAATCTTTTAACAAGCAGATTTAGTAGTCATAGTTGAAAAAACAAAGGCCATTTACATATGTCCCACTAAACTCATTAATTACATATTTACCAAACTAAAAATTAATTACATATTTTCTAATTCTAAAACATATATATTACATATTTACCTAATTTATTATATTTAGTTATTGAAGATTATTGTATTCGTATTTTTATAAAGTTATCTTTACACGGTTCTCTACCTAAGAACATTAGTGACATATTTTTTTTGTTTGAGTTTTCTATATAAATAAAAATAATAAGATTACAAATTCAAGTACAAAAATATAAAATTTTATTTCAAAACAATATTCATCATTAATTAATGTTATATAGCTAAATACAAAACACAATTTTTAAAGTTTTAAATATTTATAATAACAAAACATCAATACATAAATATCTCTTAGTAAACAAGATAAAATAATTATTTGATTGATTATTTTATGAAATGGATATAGGAAGGAGACCTATGTAATTGACTTTATGTCTTGAAGAACTATTTAATTTATGGTCTTAAGAAAATAAGATATATCAAAATTCTTAAACAAGGAATCAAAAGCAACCTCTAAATCCACATATTACTTGAATATACGGTTAACACAAATAAATATCAAAACTATAATTGCTCGAACAAAAGTGAAGCAATAACATGTTATTGGACCAAGACGCACATGCTACCTTTATATTATTATGCTCAGACAAGAAGTAACAAACATAAATTTTAAACAAATACATGAGAATGCTTGAGAATGGAATCATTATACCTTGTTTGTAATTGGTTTAAACTAGTATTAAGCCCGCGTTGCAGCGGGGGCAACACCACTATCACACCTCCATCAGCCACCGACAACATTGGAAAAGCTTAAAGAAAGTTTAACCGGATACAACACCAAAAACAATCGCTAATCAGAAAACCCCAAAGGGTAAGTGTCACCAGAAATACAATCGAAAACCAAGATGAAACCATACCTAAAAACCTTAAAAGGTTAACCGGAATAATAAGTAAGTCTATTTAGAACCCGCGAATATGTCGAGGCAGTTAAAGAAAAAAATAGGTATGAAAACATTATATCACGCATAGAGAACGTTTCGGGTTAAAGTTGAAAAATATAGAGAATTAAAGTTGAAAGTGAAAAAGTATTCGGGTTAAATATACAAAGATATTATGGTTCAACTAAAGAACTAAAAACAAAAAAAAAAGAAGAAGAAAATCAATATCAAGTACAACCCATAAAAGCATGTTGTACACACCTTAAATCACATGAAAGTTGATAATTATTAGATATTAAATGGTTTAGTATGAAAAATGAAATGATGAAATGATCGAGTTTAAAACTCGTGTCAGCTACTTAAGATGAAGTGATCGAAGGATCGATCGACTTCATAGAAGGTAAAAAATAGATTCCGTCAATTGAAATCCTAAAATATGTAATATGGATTATTGACGTGCTTTAAATTATACATATAAAACACATCAATTGCACATTAATTATTCTATAAACTCTTACTGAAAATTATGATTTAATACTTAAATCATTTATATTGTATTTTCAGGCTTGGAAAAGACCATGATGAACAAAAGGAGCTTAAATAAGAAGAAAATGAAGAAAACTAAGTTTTGGAATCCAAGCATGGGGTCGTGCTTCATGAGGCACACCCCCATGCCCAGCCTAAAACACGCCCCCGTGCTTAAATCAACACACCCCGTGTTTGTTGGTCCGATAGTACAAAAAGTACGATTCCCCGACCCAAGGCATAGGGGCGTGCCCTAGGAGGCACGGGGTCGTGCCCACCACAAACACGGGGACGTGCCCCATTGAACACGGGGCCGTGACCGACAACATCTAAGCGTACGAGCCGACCAACTTTTACGTACATTTTACTAGCACGGGGTCGTGCTTAAACACTCCAAAAAGCCTATAAATAGGACTTTATTTGCAACTTGAATATGAGCTTTTGGGAGGAGAAGTGTTGGTGTTCCCTCTTGGGAACCTAGCCTTTGGAGGTCCTTAGAAGGTTTTGGAGGTTCATTCAACAATTAGAAGAAGCTTGGGATCTTTTAACATCATCCATAATGGATCACCGGTTTGATTGTTCTAACTTACCGATGATTTCATTACTATCTTTTATCTTTGTTGTTATGTTCAAGCTCCTTAAGAGCTAAACTTTATGTGTTATCCTAATTTAATGAAACTTATGTAATTTATGATAAACTAATGGTATGATTTATATTATGTTAATGTTATGGTGGTCTTTGGAAAACTTTTGATGGGTAGCATCTACATTTGAACGGGAAGTTATAACTTTATGGTTTGTGATTGTGATTGTCGTACACGGTTGAAAAACGTATGATCAATTTTCATTCGTGAAACTGGTCATCATAATAAATCCATGGCTAATGAACTAGAAATGGTTATTAGAAATCATATCACCTTAACTTTCTGATCATTTGCGAGTTCCCTTTTATTAGTCTGAGAAATCTACAGTAATTGTTATGGTTTTCTTAATTTAATGGTATGTTAGGAAGGAACCTGATCAACTCTCTTTTTAATATTAAGTTATATTTTTAGAAATCATATATAAAAAATGTCACAAAAGATTTGCCTACAATACTAGGGCTTTGATCTAAACAGTTAACTCAGTCTGATGTGATCCTAGTCACTATAGAGTGGATAGACGATAAATCGCACCAGCTCACCTTTATAAACATTAACATAATTACATTAATCAATAAATTTAATCACACCACCAATTCATTACAATTACATAAGTGTGATCTAAATTAGGATAAGAGTCTTACTTCACTAAAAGAATCACCAAAAGTTTCAATCTATTTTTATCTATCTTTATTTATCGTTATTTTGTTAACTTATCATTTTCTAAAACATAAAACTTATAGTTAATTGTGAGGGTTGTTAAGTAGGCTTAGTGTGTCTACGGATTGATACTTGGTTCTTACCAATACTATATTACCACACGACAGGGACACTTGCCTTTTGTGTGTGTGGTTTAGTATTAGTAATAACCAATTAAAACTGAATATGTGCAAAGAATCTTTATCAAAATATATATACTATACACACTAACGGACGACCCTTGTTGATGTCCTCGACCTCCGACCACCACCGCCGACGCTACCTCACGTTGACCTCGACCGCCGACTACCTTCGCCCGTAACCGTCGCCCGTCGCCGACCCCGACCACCGACCCCCACGACTGCTGCCACCCACGATCCCCGACCCTGTCCACTACCGACGCCCCCTCGACCCGACTCACATGAATTGCCTACCCCACTTGGCACCGACCCCGACGCTGATGCCCATGACCACTGTCCCGAACTGTCGCTCTAATCGCCGACTACTGCCACCCTTGACCGTCGACCATCATCGACCGTTGCTACCGAACCGTGTTGGTTTAGACGCACTTGATGAAGACTGCCGGTTTTCGGAAACAGACGAGGTCATTTGGAGCGGTTAATGGTCGCGTTGGATTGTGGCAGTAATCGATGGTATATAGTGTAACATCTCGTGTTTTTGTCAATTAAAAATTATCGTCCTTTATTCTTGTAAGGGCTACTGTTGTCAATCTTGAATATTATGGTTATTTTATGCTAAATTCTTGGTTATTGAAATTAATGTATGAAAGTTAAAACTTTAATATTAAAATGTACAATAGTAATAATTACTATAATATAATTAATAATAATAATAGTACCAATAAAAAGTTATAATAATTATATTACTAATAATAATAACTAAAATAGTAATACTAATAATAATAATAATAATAATAATAATAATTGCAATTTGTAAAAAATATGAAACTTAAAGATGTTAAATTAAACTAATTAAGTTACGGAGGTTCGTTTTGCCATTTTGAAAACTTTAAAAGAAAATATTTACATGAAATGATAAACAAATCAAATTATAAAGGGTGAAAGTGTAAAATTTAATAAAACCCCAATTCTTTCCCTTCTTTACCCCGATTTTCCGGCCAACTTCCAGCCAAGCTATGGCGGCCTCCAGCCACCTTTAAAACTCCTAAATTGGATCGATTCATGACCCCAAACCGCTTCATATCCCTTCTAGCATATGTTTCGAACCTGTAAACAACAATTATGCACATTTAAACATCGGTTACAAAGCTCAATCGAGAGCAAAACCGAAGCCTTAAATCCCATGGTCGTTCGAACATTAAAACTTAGTAATAACCCAATTAACTCAACCTAATCAATCATCTATCTATTCCTAAACTTGTAATCAACATAATTTTACCTGAAACACACACGCAAACGTTGAATTTGATCAACACCCCTGTCGCGACCTACAACCTATTCGAAGGCCCTATTTCGAGCTCTCTTAACTTCAATTGACAGAGGGCTTTCAATCATCAAGATCCTTGGAAGCTTCCTATGTCACGAATTTGAATATCATCAACCATTGCATCGCGAACAGAACGAGGTTTCGGTCACGACTATTCTTCAGATGGTGACATTGAAATCAAACCAATACCGGGTAATTGAACATACCTATATACTTGAAATTACATGGGGAATCAAAGCCCCATGTCAATTTCTGTAAACATATTTGATTTGGTGTTTGATTTGGATCAAGAGCAAACTAGGGTTCATAGGATTTGGAGGAAATCTTATTGGTTGTGTTTATCATTTAAAAACGGTTACCAATCACGGTTGAGGCCTTTGGTTTGCTGGTAAGCGTGTGGGTAGTGTGGGTTGAGATCCCGGGTTCGAACTCGGGGACCCTCAATCCATTTTTTAATGTTTTTCAAGTGTTTTAGGATATATAAATTTTTTAAAAATTATAAAAATCAGTTTTATAAACTTTGGTTATTTTAAAAGTTATCTAATTATTATCTGTAAATTATTTCTTTTAACACCTTAACAATTTTCATATAAAATATTAATAACAAATGTTATAATTAGTTTATTTTTATAAAAAAAACTTTAAATAGTTGAAATCACTAAGTTATTAATGGTCATTACATTATCTTTAATTATAGATTAATTATGAGTTATTTATATTTTATAAATCAATTGAGTATTTAATTTCTTTTAATTTCACAAACCATTATAAAAGGATTAATTAAGTTTCCTTCATTATAATAAAATATATATATTTATGTTTTCAACAATTGGTCTTGTTTATAAAAACCCCAAATTCTTATTGAAACTCTAGTTCGCGTTTAATCGTTGATCCTATTATTAACCTTAAATCTTGTAATATATACGTTTAGGTACCTTGTAAAAGAATTCGTTGGAACATCATTTAATTCTTATTATCATCTTATACACATATACGTCATGTGAGTTTCCTTGCCCCTTTTACATTATTTCACACCGTTTTGGGGTGAAACATGTTAATCTTATCAACATACACTTGTAAACATTTAAATCTTGTAAAGCACTTACAATTCATGCTTTTATTTGTCATGGTTATTTGAGTTGTTGTAAGTCTTATATGAGATACATATTTTGTTTACAATCATTAACTATTGCTAGCCTGGCGACGTCTTAGATCTTTGGTCCTGACAAGCCTATTTGGTGCTAAAGTCGATGTATTGCCGGCTCCTGATGACGTATGACTTGTTTATCATGGGAACCAAGTACATTTAGCCAATCATATAAACTTGTAACTAAGTCGAGGTTTGATTATAGCTATATGTGTTCTATAAACTTGCTTAACTCATAACCTATGACATGAATTGCTACTTGTAACCTTTAATATATTATGCATACGAAACCCTTGGAAACTCACAATTTTATAGTTGATCTTTTTATTTTTAACATGTTTCAGGAGATGCCCAAGTTTGAAGTCATCATTAGAAGTTTGCTTAAATCTAGGATTTGGACCTAGAATAATAAATAAAGAGCTTTGGATTATTTTTTTGTTTTATGTTTTGACTTATTTCATGTTGAGAATTATGGTTGTACTTGCATTTGAAACTTATGATAATAATATTTACATTTAAAGATAGCGTTATGTGATTGTGAACAATCTTAACCCTCACATCTCGACGATTCCGCCGTCAAGGTTGGGGTGTGACATGTAGTGTCAGTGATCAATGATCATAGAGGTGATGATAGTTTGCAATTGATGATTCTATTTCATTGAATTTTAATCTTTATAAGTTTTTTGTCACTAAAAATGTATTAGGAATTTAAATTCTCTTTATAGATTCCATTCCATTAAATTCCTATCAGAAATTGATTTCTAAATACAATCCATTTTAATTCCAATTCAAATTCAAATTCCAATTGTAACAAATTTCGCGAAACAAACGCCCCTTTTATTTTTGTTCTTCAACTGACATATATATAATTTTATTCCATTTTGTAAGTAATTAAATAATATTAAGTAATCACATCAACTTAAACACTAACTAATTATAGAGGAGTCTTGTTTCAAAGTCAAATCCATTCATATTATTTTGATATTTAAGGACTTATTTATTGTGTTTTATTAAAAAAAAACATTTAAAATTTGTAGAAGAAAAAGATTTTTTTAACGTCCAAGCTTTTAGTGCCACAACATGTGTTTTTTTTTCTGCATGTATTTTTTATGAATACGTTTTTCTTCTGTATCAAAAGTAAAGTCTATCAAGTTAATCATTGTTATAGTTAGATATAAAAAGTCTATTACTCAAATGTTTATAATGAACTATTACTTCTTATTTATTATCTAAATAAAATTCTCTTTATAAAAACAATATAACATCAAAGATATGTGAATGTTAGATAAAAATTACTTGAAATCACAATAACAAAAATTGTTTGAGTGGAGGTCTGAAACCACCCGCATTAGTTCAAGTAGTTGGATCACGTATCAATGCCTTCTTGAACTAACTTATATATTTTTCGCACATATAAAATTCTCATCACAATTTGTTTCCGTCACAAAACACGAGGTGTAAATAACTAGTTACATATGAATAATTTTCTTTCGTATGCCACTAACCTTTTCATGAGTAAAATCATAATAAAAAATAATTTCACTAACCTTTTGATCGGTGAAATTATTTCGATTTGAACTTAAATTAAACATTAAACAAGAAAATTTGATAATCAAACCTTAATCAACTCAAAACTAACATATAAAAAGTCATGGTGTTTACCAATTAGAGGATTCATAACAAAACCCCATTACTATCACACCCCTAAATTTTGAGAAAAATCTTAAATTTGAGGTTCCCCTGTTCATCAACCGCATATTGGTTCGTGGATTTTCGATTTCTCATCTGAATTTGCGATTATAAGTCTGTTCTTTGTTCTTGATTTCATTCAGTCGATTGACACATGGATTCATTTACGTTCAAGAATTCCTTTGTTGGTGTGTGATCTTGAATTAAGTTGTTTATGTGGATTTTACAACCCCTGTGCAGCAGCAATGCATAGAGCATGGATTAAAGTAACATTCTACTCAACATTACATAATTTAAATGCCTTGCTGCTACATACAGTTTAGTGGCTTACAACTGGTTGATCATTATACCATGAAAGATATTAGTATGCTGATTATTGAGGATAACTGAGCAGTTCTAATTGAATTTGGTTGTATCAGAAATACTTTAATTTTTAGCAGTTTAAAGATCAGTTATTCTTTCAGAGGTTGATGTTTTGAACCATCAGTTTAGCTTTTTGTTGCAAATTACCAATCAGATATGCCATGATTCCATAGTTTGGTAAAAATGAACAACTTTATTGGATGTTTAGTCTAAAAAGTAAAACCTATTGCAGCATTTACATTTGATCATTGGTGCTTCTTTTTATTCACTGTTATGCACAATAATTTGTAAGAATGAATAACTTTTGATGATTCACTGGATATCTAGTTGCAAAAAGAATGAATGTAATTGGCACTTTGGCAGAATTCAAAATGGTTGTTATTTGTAAAGATTGATGCTTTTCTTTTCTTTCAAAAATTTGCAATGACATATGCTTTCCGTAGGTTTTGCAGCTCATTTGGTGACTAGTTTTTTATACCAAATGATGGATACCTCAGAGGAATAGAAATCCTTGTGGCCAATCTCTTCCGTCCACTCGCCACCACTCCTCCTCTCCCCAACCACCACCGATGAAATTGGACCTTTGATCTTTAACCCATCTCCCAACAATTCTCGTCGATTTTCTCAAACCCTGAGCAAGTTCTTGCACACAACTTCCTTCAGTTGCTGAGGTGTCCTGGCACAGACTCCACTCTGGCATTCTTTCCCACCAGTTCCAACTCACATCAAGTTGGGTTTGTTGTATTGTCTGTTGAGAATTCCAGATTGACAGTGAAAGGAGATTTTGATGAAACTGAAGTGCTTACCTCAGACAATGCATTCGCCCATAGAATTGTCAAGATTTTGGTGAGCCCGCTTGCTGATTGACATTGCACTTCAGGTAATTTTTATTGCTTATCAAAAGAATTTTCATCTAATAAATGTAACTTTTAACACACTATTTGTTTAAGTAGTTATAGCATGTACAACTAGAAGGGAGAAAAGTTGGGTCCCTTGAAGTAAATGTAGATTTTTTATGAACTGAAGTGATCAGATTTAGTTATTGAGAAATATAAACTAACAAACTTACCCAAAAAAGCTATTTGTAGGGCGATATATTATTGAGAAAAAATATATAAAATTAAAATAGAACCATAGTTCCTGTGCTGAAGAAATATGTTATATTTATTGGTCTGATCTTTTAACACTATAGTAAACCTACTTAAGTTTCATAATCTCATTTGAAAGCTTGGTCAACCTACTTGCTTTGTCAGGTTATTCTTCTGACACTGTTATTGGTTACTTGTTGGTTTCGATGACCAGTTCAGTTCATTACTACAATATTAGAATCAGGATGGAAAACTCTGGAAAAATTACACCTAGATTAGAATTACTCACTAATAAGTTGGTTAAAAGTTCTATAGTTGTCCATGCATGTTGGAGCCCACATGTACCCGAAGAAAGTTTGGTCTTACCAGAAAATGGTGATTTATTTTTATATGATCTGTGGACCGACAACACCATCTTTTGGGTTGACTGGAAAGAAAGTTAAAGTTTTATGGAAAAAGTATGTTGATTTTGATAAAGGTGATTGGTTGAGTTGTGATTTCAGTTGGCATCCAAGAATTCTGATTATTGTTCACTCATGTGCTGTTTTTCTTCTTGATGCAAGGTCTGAAAATTATGATATTACTCCTTTGTTAAAACTTAATACTGGACATGCAACAAATGATATTTCTTGCATTCTCCGTTGCTCAGCCTGATCGATTCAACTTTGTTTTAGCTTCAAATCGCATGGTTTTCCTTTGTGATATAAGAAAACCGATGATTCCAGTTCAGCATTGTGCCATATTTCATTATTGCTTCTAGTTTATATTTTTAAATGAGCTTCATTGTTTTTTAGGTTGCAAAGTTTTGTATAGTGAAAACCCAAAAGGTTTAGAAAGAGATGAGTTTTTGAAGCAAAGCTCCTTGAAGTGTTGTCATCTTCTTTACTTTGGGAAATGCAATCTGTTATTGTGATCTTCACCAAGTATGTTCTTTAGCACCTTTTAGGTGATTTCTTTTCTTCTGATTTATGCATTTTCATTGACATTGTTGATTACATAGAAAAAAGGGGGCATTTTGTTTATGGATTTTTTTGAAGGATTTGGAATCTGTGATCAATTTGGTTGACAAAGTCATAAATCCATATCCAATTCCATTATTCTCCGAAACGTGTTATCATTTGAATTCATATTTCAATTCCAACAAATTTTGAAAACTAAACTCGTTAGGAATGTAATAAAAATTTCCATTTCTTCAAACGGCGTTAAATTCGAATGAACCAAACACCCCTAAATGTTTAAATATTCAGTTTGTATCCTGTGTTGGAACAGAAGAAGGATTAAAGATGCAAAGACATAAACAATTAAGCATTCAAAAAGCTGAAGTCAATCCATATAACATTATCATATTGCCTATAAAAATACTTCTTTTCATGAAGTCAAATTGTTTTACTAAAAATTACACAACACCACCCAAAACATGATTGATTATGGGCCAAACTGTAAGCAAGTAATCAGAAAACAATTAAATTCAATATTTCTATTACTCTGTACTACAATTACCAAATCAAGTAACCTCACATTTGTGTTTATATCTTATTTTGAACAGCAGACACTACTTTTATTTCACCAGAGCTATCTGTTTCCATATGCCAGGCATAAATTGGTTTAATAGGATAATTTTCTGAACCGTATTCATCCTATGGATTGCACCTATAACTTTTGCCCATAAATGATCCTGACTCCACTTTCCATCTTTACCATCTTTTCGTCCGTGTTGACTAAGCTAAATAGTAGGTGGCTCGTGAGGTTCGTAATGTTTGCATGTTACTCGCCCTTTGTCCTTTAGGTGCATGTTATGTAAAATTATACAAGTATACATTGAGGTTTGAAACTTTTTGCTTTTCTTAAGTGCATGTTGGATTAGCAATAATGTCCCATTTTAACTTAGGAACATCAAATGCATGCTCGACACCCTTTCTTGCAACCTCTTGAGTTTTTTTTTTTTTTTTTTGTTAAGAGTACGTTTGTGATCACTTTTGTCAAGATATGTGGATGATTACACAATTGTGGTATATAATAGACTGATTTCATTTGCAAGATAATAATTGTACTTGTACTCGTTCCCATTTACAATAAAGAACAGGCTAATGGAGGTCGTTGAAAACTAACGATTGATCCAAAACTTTTATATCGTTGTCTGACCCGCAACACCGAAGAAAGCATGACAAATACTAAGACCACGTGACGCCATGGCCTCAGGCATAATGGTTGGGTGTGTATGGTCACCTTGTTGGTGCAAACCTTGCTAACCAACATGATAGTTTGCCTACTCGACCACTCATAATGTGTACACTTAATGCTACCCAGCTTTCGTGGAAATCGTGTATGTCCTTATGTGTCTCGTATAGTTGTTGAATATCATCACACACAGTTTCTTTAAATACTTGCTACCATATTTAGATTGTAGAGTATGAATTGGGTTTGTATTTGTAGATTTAAGTATAAAAAAATAGTTAGTCAAAGTAGCCATTTAAAAAACAGCAAAACCTAATATGCCATTTAAAAAAAACCATTTAGTTAATGATTCAAAATAGTGTTAAATGTTTTAGTTAATGATTCAAAATAGTGTTAGCTTTGTGGCATCATTAACTCTCCAATCCATAGTTGTTTGAGCCATCTATTTTGACGTCTCAACTAATTAGAGAAAGGTGAATTTGTATTTTAGATTAGATTCACCGTAGGTACTATAATTGCTACGAAAAATTGTTCTTTAAGAAAATGTGAAGACAGAAATTTATGAATCATTGTTAAAATTCTTTGGTTATGAAAAGCTTCCAACCTCCTATGATATATATACTCAATAGCAAGTGTCAGTAGAATTGTTTTTAAATTTTTTTTCATTTTAACGTATTTTACTAATACATAAATACGTTTATGGATGGATTTTGAACACATCCATCGCTTTGCCCTTGGTGGCAAGGGCTTCAAATCCTATGGTGACAACTCGGATTTGACTCCGAGCCCCAACCCCCACTCGTAGATTTTTATCCCTTTTCTTGGTTCTTTCCTCTTTTGCTTTTTTATATTCTTTTTCAAATTACTTTTTTCTGTTTTTAACGAGTTCACTGTTTTAATGTATGTTGATGTTTACGTCACAATGTGTGAGATATAACCACATTATTGTCATAGAGACAATGAGCATAATGAATATCGACATTAATAACGACATTTGCAAAAGTAACTTTTACCACATTAATGTGATTGTACGGTCTCGTCGTATCATACAATGTTTGAAAAACTTGTCGCTATTCAAATTCCAACGAGCCATTCTTGTTTTTTCATCGGAAAAGGTTTTCTAGTCCACACTATAAAAACTCATCCTCATCCTCTGTGGTGGAGCTACGTCTGGGTGAAATGATATCACTTGATTTATTTATATAATCTTTTTTGGTTTTACATAGAGTAATGGAAATTTAAGTGACCCCGTTATATTTTCAAACATGACCCTATAAAAACTTCAACAATAAATAAGTGTCTCGCTCATATTTTACAAATTATATCACCTAGAAAAGCACAAGCAATCAAAGTGTAAGGTTTTTATATACCTTTTATATTTATATATTTTGTGAATTATATCACCTAGATATCTATTGAAGTAACTATATAAGGATTTAAATAACTGAAGTTATGAATAATTTAAGTTTATCGCTAATATAGTTTAGGGTATGATATCTCATGCCATTCCACATAATATTAAACACAAAAAGACGAGTGCTATTCTCGTAATAATAAGTCCATCTTTGTTGAAATATATTATATTTCACCTGGTTTGATTTTAAATTAAATTTATATCAAAAAGTAGATAAAAATAAACAAATCAAAACAACATAGTCCAAATTAGCAGTTATATCTTGTGTTTTCTAAACTTGTAATATGGTTTCTATTCATTACAACATGGTAAATGTTATATATAAAAACAAAGTGTGCCTCATGCAATATGTCGGGAGACGTACATGCTACAAATTAAAGCGTCGAATGTTGTCATATAAAATTGTACACGACTTTCAAGGCTATATGCTTCAAATGTTATATATAAAAACTAGTGTGACTACATCAATTGTCATTGAAAAAACTGTACACGACTTATAAGGCTTTATGCGTCATATAAAATTGTACGCGATGTATAAGAAGGCCTGAACGAATGATGTGATGACTAGAATGTAGTCTTGAAAATGATAAAACTAGGGATGCAAATGAAACGAACCGCTCGTGAGCTACTCGAGATCGGATCAATGAAAAGCTCAAAACGAATCAAGCTTTATCGACCCCGAACCGAGCTCGAGCTTGAAAGAAACCTCATTTAATTATCAAGCCCGAGCCCGAGATTTACGTATCGAGCTCAAGTTGGCTCGCGAGCCTAAACGAGCTTTTTATTTA
>BJCM01053355.1:583-13538 GCA_018326385.1 Flaveria bidentis | reverse complement strand
TTTTATTTATATTTTTTTATTTAAATTATTAAATATGTTATATAAATAATATCTATTATATATAAAATTATGATAAAAAACAATTAAATAATATAAATAATGTTATGTATAAAATATATAATTATAAATATATATCAAATTAAATATAAAAATATTAAAAGTTATATTTAAATAAATAAATGAGTCGAGCCTGAGCCGAACTTGAACTTGAAAAAATATTTATCGAGCCGAGCTCAAGCTTGAGCTCTTTTAAATAATCATGAGCCGAGCTCGAACTCGACTCAAATCATTTGTATCCCTAGATAAAACTGTACATCAAATATAACTTTTTATATGTGACGTATAATAAAATTTCAATTTCACTCGGCTCTCTTTACACAAGAAACCAAATTCAAACATCAAATAAAAATTAAAGGAAAAAAAAACTTGCTAATCAAACTCTAATCAACAAAAAAAATGAAAATACACAAAATCAAAAGTGATGGTTAGGGTTACCAATTACCAACTTCAAAGTTCAAACTCACAACCAACTTCGATAACCACACCACCAATCACCCACCGCCACGTGTCCCAAAGCTCCCTTAGAAACATCAAAAGTACCCAAAACCAATCTATACATACAAATAGAGACAGAGTGGGGCAGAGAGATCACCACTGTGTCTCACTCACACAAACACACACACACAAACACAAAGAGAGGGAAAATAATCAATTACCCATTATTATTAGTATATATTCAAGAGTGAACCTAACGATAGCTATGGTGTCCGACCATGAAATAGCACAACACCTTCATCTTCTTCTCACTCAATCACCCCCAAAATCCTTCACATCACTCACTGATGTCGTTAATCA
This sequence comes from Flaveria bidentis, assembly GCA_018326385.1. Lineage (NCBI taxonomy): Eukaryota > Viridiplantae > Streptophyta > Magnoliopsida > Asterales > Asteraceae > Flaveria > Flaveria bidentis. The sequence goes on along the minus strand of BJCM01053355.1, from coordinate 12,683 downwards.
CCTCAGTCAAACCCTAGGGTTCGATTTGTCCCACAAAGCCCCTTTCATTCGCGACCAAATCAACCTACTACGGTTTCAATCGCCACCGCCGTCGCAACCGCCGCCGGTTGGTGTCGGCGGGGTGGTTAACGATCAGTTTCGGTTTCAGCAGTCGCAGTTTTGCTTTGATCAACAGCAGCGTCAGATTTATCAGAAGGATTTTGTGTTTCGGCATCCGGTTGAGGTTAATTTTGGTGATCCGGTGGTGTCGCCGCCGTTGCCGGAGCAGTCGCCGGTGCAGGCGGTGCCGGAGGTGAAATGTGAAGGAGTTTGTGTTGAGAATGCTGTGTGGAAGTCATCGGAAAAGGTTAAAAAAGGGTACGGTTTAATGTCTTTTTGTACATTGGTTTGTGGGAGTTAGGGTTTGGGTTGAATTTGGGGTGTTTGTTCTTAATTGAGTGTCTATAGATTTGTTGATAGATAGTTATGTTTGATGTTCTTTAAATGATGAATTGCATCAGTACTTGACTGCACTTTGTTTATTGGTGAAATTAAATGGGATGTAGGTTGGATGACATAAGAATTAATGGCTTAATGAATAATGCCAATTCAAGATTTGCATTTGATAGAAGAATGGTTGCTGTTAATATCTTTAGGTCTTAGTATACCTAAATCACCAAGTTATGTGGAGATGACGCGTAAACTAGAATGCGAACATGAGTTGTTATGTATATCTTTGAAATGGATCTGTCAGATGCATTTGGATTTTTATTGCATCCTTTTTTTGCGTCTGTTGATACAGGAGTTCTGCCAACAAAAGAAGGGGTGGACCAGGAGGGTTAAATAAGCTCTGTGGTATTTCACCTGAGCTTCAAGTTATTGTTGGTGAATCATCATTATCAAGAACTGATGTATGATTTCTAGTTTAATTAATGTTCGATTTCTTACAATTCTTGAATCATAATGGGAAGTGTGTAATGTGCATAATTGTATGCACACTAGCATGTCATCATCCAAGTTGCAATAGTCTGTTATTTTAACATTTGGATTAACAGATTTTTTTCCCAGTTGTCTGTGTCTGATTATGTAAATAGTGACATAATTATTGGAAAAGGGTATAATAACGTACTTACTCCCCCCCCCCCCCCCCCCCCCCCCCTTTAACCTTTATTTAGGGGACTTTTACTCATGTATTTCCTTTTATAAAAAGTGTTCTTTCTGGTCCTATCAATTTTCATGTAATAATTCTAAAATAGTTAGAATTTGTAAAGATCATAATGTTATATGATTACTTTCAAAAGCATTTCCAAACATTATCCCACACACCCATTAATATTTGATGTTATTAAACATTTAAATGCTATATTGGTCAGGTCTGTAAGCAACTGTGGGCCTACATAAAGAAAAACAACCTCCAGGATCCAGGCAACAAGAGAAAGATAATTTGTGATGACGCTTTGCGTGTGGTATTTGAAACTGATTGCACTGATATGTTCAAAATGAATAAGTTGCTTGCGAAACACATCATTCCACTTGAACCTACAAGTATGTTAATTGTTAAGTGAAGATTAATATCTCTAATTTGAATATCCTCATGATAACCTAATTTTCCCAAATGTGAATTTTGCAGAGGAATCTTCTCGTAAGAAACCAAAGGTCAATGTTGAGCCTAAAATTGAAAGTAAAGAATTTGTTCCATGTCAAGTTATAATATCTGAAGTACTTGCTAATTGCCTGGATATCCAAGAAAGAGAAATGTCCGAATCAGAGGCGCTTAGACTTGTTTGGGAGTACATAAAAGTAAATAATCTTGAGGTATGTACCAACTTTTTTTCCCTATGTGCAAGCATTAAAATTTATGATCATTTAGTCTTTATCTTGTTGGTGTATGGCCCATGGGTGACAATTTTGACCCATTCCATTTGCTTACGAAGAGATCATTTCAGTTGTGTATTATCTAATTTATCTCAAACAGTTTAAAAAGAAAATATAATTAAATCGGGTTGGGTTGAACAGGTTGAAACCCAAGATGTATTTTTAATGCATAGTATTTGTTAGTATAGATAAGTATAATAATAACATGATATTAATTAACATGCACACCACAAAACTTGCAATAGCATGTTTTTACCGTGTGCAATATATGTTATATGTATAAGTCACATCCCCTTTTTAATCATATCTAAAGCACTAATTCGTGAAAACCCCAGAAAACTAAAATTTTTGCTTCAATTTTTCCTAATGATCAAAACTCATAAATATATAGACCTAGCAGACCAATCAAAACTCAGTTTACCTCAATCTAATAATTTAATCATGCAATTTCAACTAACATTGAGCTAGGAATTAAGTTATTTTTATAAATAAACACCCCTTACCTTCCTTGAACCACAATCATGCTGAACATGTATCAACAACTTCAGCATGCCTTGCTGTAATGAAGAGCATGGAGAAATGAGCACCTCATGATGAGTGTTGTAAGACTTACTTTTTACAGCCAAGACTCGCAGAACAGAGGCGGTCCCTCCCCCTCAAGCAAAATGGGAAGAAAGTGGGGGAAAGAACGGAACTAGAGTACGCTCCCTCAAAACACTTCCTTTTTCCTTTCCTTGTTTCCAATAGTAAATCAAAGTTCTTGCCCTTGAGGTCCGTAGTGTCACTTTCTGGAGTGTTGGATGTAACCTAAGGTTTGCTTTTTATGAAAAACCAACAAGATCTACTCTGCAAAATATACAAGGGCTGGTAAGCAAATTCCTTGTTCCAAGTGGAGTCATTACGAAAGGAGTAAGAGAAAGATGAGTGGTCTTGTGATCAAGTCTGAGCCTTAAAATGCTTCCCTCACAAACAGAGACTAAGATGACAAATGATTACAGTGGAGCAAGGCACACCGCCTTAAGCAACACATCAAACTGCTGATTGCAAAACGAAAGGCAATGGCATAAGAGCACCTACTCAAAATGCATCGCTACCCGAGTACCCAGACACACCCTTGGAATGAAGCATAGAACAAATAATGTGGCAGGACTTGGGAGATAGAGTTAAATCTCAAAGCGGCTATCACTTCGATTGAGGGACTTAATGAGGTACCTCAGTCTTTTATTGGGCTAGCGAATCCTCTTAACTTCTAGGCCTGTTAGTGAACCTCCCCAAGAGGACTAAATAGTCCAAGCTCTCCTTAAGCCGAACTCAGAGAAACGTATCTGGGAGGCTCTCCGCCTACATGGTGTCCCTTGACGTTTTGGGTAAGCCAGGACACTCCTGAAGAGTGTATGCTTAACAGCTAAGGAACATGATATTCCAGTATATGGTTACACTCAAAGCCTCACTTTGGATGCATCGAGTCAACTCCAAATCAAAAAGAGAGGTTTTGTAACGGTGTAACCATTCTACTGCACCTGTCTCAACATCCTGTATATGAGTGCACTAGAAGCATAAGCATCTTCTCAGCTATAAATAGAACCCTTATTAAACGAGGTAAAGATATCCCAAAAACCTCTGTAAGTCACTCTCTACATGTTTTATACTTACACTACCACAATATTTACCATCTATGGACTTCTGATCTGTGTTTGAATTGATAAGGCACACCTTCCATGTTTCGCTAAGCTCCTCTTGGTCACAGATGGATGTGATGCTTCACCTTTCTTCTGCATCCAAAATCAAGTTCATCACTTGTCTGCACTTTACCACAGATCGTGAGTGCCCATCACCCCTCTTCAATCTACAGTCGCTAGATAGGACAGCTCCCTCGAGCATCTCGCACAAGGGTTGGGTCCTAACAGCTTATTTTGCGATCAGGCTGACCCCTCTCCAAGGATGGCAACATGTCTGTCAAACCAACCTCTGAAGACACCCCAAAGATGTGTGCATCATTCTGAAATCAATCTCAAGTGCTATCAAATTCTTCTTATATTCTAATCCAAGTTTATCTCAAACTTATAATTTAATCATAAAACTTATCCTAATATTTATTTACAAGTCAAGATAGGTAAACACCAATGAATTTATTCAAATATACTATAGAAGTAGTTACTTAATCCGAGTGAACTTGACCAGTTATCACTCACACTAAAACATCAACCGTTCTGCATCTGGCCTCATGTTTTATTTCTGTTGTTTTTCTTATATGTTGATGTGTATATAAATTGGTCATTATGTGTTTGCTGATAGGATCCTCAAAATCAAGTGATGGTTATATGTGACGAAAAGCTTAAGGAGCTTTTTGGATGTGAAACCATTTCTTCAATGGAAATACCTCAGTTTTTAATCAGGCACCATTTACATAAGCGATGATCTTATCAAATGACGTCGACTGGTATGCCTTTCAGACCTCTTTTTTGTGTTTTTTTAACAATCCCAGATAAATCTAGCGATATAAATATCATTTTATCAAAAGTTTATTGATTCAAATGTCAAAAGAAATGTCAAAACTTTGTTCATTTGACTATTGATATATGCTTTTCTGTTTCCTCTTTTGTTAGGTATACAACTAATCATAGAAGGCAATCTTGGGCTTATAGTCTCTTGTGAAGAAACTCAGTAGTCAGTATGTTAATGTGTTGATTTTTTTTGTGTGTGTTTTTCCTTGTGGTTGACATGGTTAGAGAGGTGTTATATTGTTTTGTAAATCAAATCTGAAGTTTTAATTGCGAGGTTGGTAGTTGTTGATCGGAATCTTGTAGAACCTTTATGGTTTGTTAACATTCATTTTAGCTGCTTTCTCCCTGCTATCCATTGGTCTCAATGTCTGGGTACAGTCTCTGTAGGTTCAGCTCATTGGGTCTGATCCAGCCCAATCATTCCTTTCTCACAGCAACTCACATGATTGCTCTCCACTCTACTATCTCTTCTCATGTTACGCTCGCATATCGAGGTGCAAAAATAGGGTTCTGGAACTGGTACTGGTTTTGAACCCGAAACGGATGTGATTTTGAAACTGGTTTTGGCAAAAACCAGTCAGGAACCAACCAGATTTGTAAGGATGAAATCAGTTTGTAAGCATGTAGGTTGAAATCATTTTGTAATCCGGTTAAACCCAAACCGAACTGGTCAATACTCAATTCTCAAACCGGTCAAAGCCATTCAAACCCTCTCAAGAACTGGTTCGAAGTGCGAAACGAGTTGATCAAAATCCGGTTTCGACTTTTGTTGACTAAATCTAAACTGGTTTGGGACAAAAAAACCTGATATGTGCACCTCTATTTTGTTTATTTTTACTATACATTTGTTGTCAAATGGTGTTCCTTGAGGCGTAGGCCTTTATACCAACTAAATTCATGAATTGTTCGGCAGTAAATTCGTTTATGTTTGTTCATTTAATTAAATGAACGAACATTGAACATGAAGGTTTGTTCATTTTAATAAACAAACGAACATGAACACCTGTTTTGTTCGTTCATTTACGTTTGTGAACGTTCATTTATGTTTGTTCATTTACGTTCATTTATGTTTATTTGTTTACGTTTATTTATATTCATTTGCTTACGTTTGTTTGTTTATGCGTTGTAGCAAAATTTCATGTACATATTTTTACGGTATTTTAGATGAGTCATTATGGATGAATTTTAATAAATCATTATAGATTTTTTTATAGAATCATATTTTATTGATACATCATGTATATTTGAATCATTAATTTACATACGTTTTTTGATGAATTATAATTCATTAATTTGTTAAGCTTGTTCATTTGTGTTCACTAATGTTTATTTGTGTTCATTTACATTTGTCAATTATGTTCGTTTACGTTTGTGAATTGTTCATTTAGTTTTTTTAACAAACGAAGATTTTTATTTTCTTAATGAACGAACATGAACAAAAAGATGTGTATCTCATGTGTTCGTGTTCAGTTAGAATTAAATGAAGAAATACGAACATACCGGTGTTTACGTTCGTTCAGTTTATTTAGAAGCTTAAATAAGGCTTCATCATTTGGCTACTATTTACAAGCTAACAAGACCTGGATGGAAAATGTAGCAACAACTTAAAAAATAAAAATAAAAAACATGTCGATCGGTTAACTTGTATAAGTCTTTACAATAATGAATAATAATAATAATAATAATAATAATAATAATATCATGAAAACAACTAGGCTGCACAAAACATAAGCAGCTTTTCTCCTTTCACCATTTGGTATTGCTTGGGAAGCCATTAGTCCAAAAATGCTCGCAACAACTCCCACCATTTTCTACCAAAACACAATGAAAAGTTGTCGTCAAACATTTTACTTACGGTAAAAAGAAAAAAAAATGGTGTTGTCATAAGTTGTTCGTAATGGAACATTCTTTGTTTCTCTTTTGCATTATTTATACTATATATAAAGCATATGAGACAAGTATTTTAAAATACTATAAAATTAAAAATATGTACTTAATTCAATGCATAAGATACAATTACTTTTTAAGATAAAATAGTATTTATAACATTATTTACGTATTACCTCTTATAGTTAGTTACATAATAACCTTACATTTACTAACACTTACATAAAAATTTTCATTATCTACCATAAATAAATAAAAAACTTAATTTGTTGAAGATTTCAACTATATTAATTAATCTATCACATTTTAAACTTTTTAACACTACAATTGTAACCTGTGTTTTTTTAAACGTTTTGGTGAGATACAATAAGTTAATGCGTAAATATATAAGTAGTCATACATAACTCATTTATTTGGTATTTTAAATTTTCGCTTAGAAAAACATAATAGACTTTTGTAAAAATACTACAATAATAACAAAATATTAGAAACACGTGTGGGATGTAAAATGTCACCCGCCGCATTACGCGGACACCCTTCTATAATGAATAACATGAGTATATTCGGTAATTAACTAATTTTTAAACAGAGGACCATGATAACAACAGAAAAAAAGATTATAGATAGGTGTTGATTAGAGTTAACGGGGGAGAGAGACTAAATTAAACCAATACGTATCATATATATTATAACTAGGTTAGTTCCCGTGTAATACACGAATTAAATAAATAAATTATTAAATAATTATTAATAAAAACTTATGCATTATAAATCATGCTTGAAGATAAAATATGATTATAATTACGTATAAATAACTAATTTAAATAGATAAACAATAACGTATTTTTCTTAAACTTTTGTTTTTATAAAAAAAGTTGTGATTTTTAAATATATTGTTTTAAGAGAAATGATTTATTTTAATTTCGTTGTATTTTGTTTTTTATAATTTTTTTTGTTATTAAAAAGTATGTTTTTAATAAAAAATAGGTTTTAAATTTATTAAATTATACTTTTTTAATTTAAAAATGGTATGAGTAATAATATTAGTATTCAATGTTATTATTAATAATATAAATAAATGTGAAAGTAAGTGTAATGAGTTCTACAATTGTTTAACACTTAGTTTAGTTTTTTATAGAAAGATAAATTGGCTAAAAAATCATTAAATAAACATATTAAATTTTAATATAAAATATATATGTAAAATAAACATGAATAGTTATAATATAATATTTTAATATAAAATATAATTAAAATTATATATGCTTAATAGCTCAAGAAATAAAATAATTATACCATTTTTTAACTCTCTTATGTAAATAGTTTCATTTTTAAACATTCATTTAAAAAAATTAAAAATATTTTTTTATAAATATATTGTTTTAAAAAAAACTCGGTTTGTAATTATTCTGGTTGTTTTAAAAATATTGTTTTAAAATATTTCACCTGTTTATAATTTTTGTTTTAAAACAAAACGATTTGAAATATTTTGTTTAAAAAATGTTTTGTGTTTTAGAAAATTTCATATAATATTAAACTTTAGTTTTTTGTTATTTAGATTTAATTAATAGATGTGATTTCTAATTTTCTTCATAAATTTATTTAAAAATATATATATTTGATTTAAAAAAATTAGATAAGAGAGAGAAACATAACAATTAATAAAATTTATATTTAATAAGATAGAGAAATTTGTTGAAGTATTTAAATTACTATAATACCCTTTTAGAAAGAAAAATGATATGTAAATATTTAAAAAAATAACAATTGTCAAAAATATATATCTTAAAATAATGATAAGTGGCAAAAGAAACTTTGTTTTTTAGAGGTTATAGATTAAAAGTTAATATGCTTGTATAAGTTGGGTGTATTGATTACAAAACTCTTTATTGAAATTGTATTTTTGTTCCCCGCCATGTCTAGCTTCTTATTAATCGGTGGTTGTATTTATATATCTTGCCGTTCCATAAAATAATAATAAATAATAATAATAATAATTTAATGAGATTGAGTAGTAGGCAATTTTATGCTTGGTTTTTAAATGAATGACACTAGTTTAACTTTAGAATTAATTATATTTAACGACCTTTTAATAACAAACCACAGTTACGATGTTTGAAAAATAATTTTTACCAATCCAATAGGTTCAATATGTGGCTCCAAAAACATCTCTACATTCCTGTAAAAAGAAAGAATGAACTTTTTATCTTAATAATTTGGTATTATGATGGGGGATTGTACAGTACAAGCACTAGAAGCAGTGAAGTTACCTTATTAGCACCTTGCCTTGGTAGACATGACACATATGGAAACTAAAGCCTGTTCCAAGTGGTTTATGGGTCTTTCTACATTCTACACAAGTAGCAAAACAAGAAATAACCTTGGTTAATAGCGTTTTGACTAGTTTTTAGATCGTTAAAAAGAAGTTCGACAAGGGAATCGGACCCAGTTTCCAAGAAATCCCGACCGTCATTCCATCATGCAATGTTGGTTGTACAACAAACTCAAAACTATTTCCTAAAGTGCCCATCAGCGAAGAGAAGAATTCCATCACTTGCTGTCGTAAAAGAAACATAAGTTAGTATGACAACAATATAAATGTTTAATTCATAAGTCATAGTATGGATGTCACATGACACCATTGCATACTGCTTGGGACCCATCATAAGATGAATATTTGATCTAACCTTCTTTCCATCAAAGGTTTTGAATGTGGAGAGAAAGTTGCATACGCAACGACAATCATGCCCAATGATATCAGACACTTCATTCAAATTCTTATTCTTAAGTGCCTCATAAAGCCTGAGGACTGTTTCCACGACTCTATAATCTCCGTCATTTGATCCACTCGAAGCCAATATCAGTGGTAATCTTGCTCGTTTCCCATGGCGGTTTCTTTCGATACCAAAATTCGAAAGATTAATGTGTGTGTGTAATTTATGTAGATGGTGACACATATTTGGAATCTTGGTAGGAAAGATGAGAGGGGGTTTGTGTAGGGGACTTGTTATTGAAGGGCAAGATTTTGAAATCATTTTTGAAGGTTTGTACAAAGAAAAAAGAAAAAAATGGAACATATTTTAATATGTTAACAGTGGATGGTGAAAGAGGCGTAGGATCTAATGTTCAAAGGCTAGAAGCTAGGAATATTTGATAATCAAGTTAAGAATATTTTGGTTAACGAGTAGTTATCGAGAAAAAAAAATTTATTTCAATAGATGTAATATAATATTTATATGCATTACTTTTTGAAAAAAATAAGTTTAGATTGAAATGTCTTAAAATGAATGATAGCTTTTTCGGCAAATTATTTGTAAAGAACCGGATTAAGTGGGTCGGTTCAATATGATTTAACCGGGTCGGACCGAATAGACTCGAAACAAATTTGAGCTTGAGAATGAAACAAACAATACCACAATGTATTGTTTGAAGACGATATACCTGGCGATGACGATGAAGACGATACGAAGACGATGAAGACGATACGAAGACGATGAAGATGATGGTTTTAGGGTTGTGCAATGATGAAGATGATGTGTTTAGGGTTGTGCAATCGTAAATATGAAGAAGATTACTACAATTTTAATTAAACATATTATAAATTTAGAATTAGTTTTTATTTTTAATTGTAATCGGGTTTTTATAACAACCCGTGGATTTGAACGAAACCCGGACCGAACCCATTTAGTGCTACTTTCATGGACCGAGGACCGGACCTGTTGCTTAGTACATGGGTCGGTTCCGGGTTAGACGGGTCGGTCTTCGGGTTATATACGATCCGGACCGCAAATTGCTCACCCCTACTCAAACATTTAAAATTCACCATTTTGCTTCGTAAAACATTCCTCGATCAACACATATATCTCATGTGTTACAAATTAACTTACTAATACATTTCTTGAAATTAATATTTGCTAAAATATCAACAGATATCTATTACCATTGCCATCGGCAGGGCTTGAACTGATTTACACGAAGCGGGGGCGAAAGTAATTTTTTAGAGGTTGGAGGAGCAAAGAAAATATATATAAAATATTTTAAACTACCGACCCAAAAACTAACACTACTGGACCTAAAATTAACAGTACCGACGAAAAAAAAAAAGAAGAGTGCAGTAGCCCCCTCAGTCCCTAGTGGAGCTACGCCCATGCATCAAAATATTTACACAAATAATCATATACAAAATGCAAGAAAAAGCCATTTCAATTACATTATAGCTAAAATTACGTATATTTATACCTTCGTATGTATCTTGTAGGGCTGTAAACCGAACCAAACATTCAGCGAACAATTCGGCTTGAAGTTCTTTTACGTGTGTTCATTTAATAAATGAACGAACATAAACAAGAAATTATGTTCATTTGGTTAAACGATAAAGCATGAACATAGGTGCATGTTCATTTGTGTTCGTAAACATGGGATAAGGTGTTCGTTTATGTTTGTTCGTTCATTAAACCTTTATATATTTTGTAACTTTTAATTTTAATTAATCTACCTAATACTTATATATTTTGTGATTTTTAATTTTGTAACCAACTTAATATTTATAATTTATAAATGTTTGTGTTTATGAACGTTAGGTAATATTTCCGTTCATAATGATCATGATGATAAGTGCTTAGTTTCATATATTTATTTAAGATGCTCATGTTTAAGTTTGTGATTAAGAATAATATATTTAAGATGCTCATGTTTAAGTTTGTGATTAAGAATGTTGAATTGTAATTTTTTTCAAAATAATATGTATTCGTGAATCATTCGGTTACATGTTTGTGTACCCCATGGTTATATGTTTACTAACCGTTCATGAACAAGTTCAATATCTTAATGAACGAACACGAATAAGAATTTTCGTTCGATTATGTAATCGTGAACGATACATAAGTTCATTAAAAAAATAACTACAAGAACCATTGTACAATTTAGTCATTCCCGATTCTATTAAAGGTTCACCAAAAGTAATACTTTTGTTATGATGATAGACCTCCATACAAGGAACAAAACTTATTTTTTACCTAAACTTAGAGCGTTCACATATTATTATTTATATATTTATGAGCGTGTTTTTTATATCATAGAGAATGGTTGTGACTGGTTGTGTCGTAAACATGTTATTCATCTTTATATTTAGTAACACATTGTTTATCTCTGTTGATTTTGTAGTATTTTTTTAAAATGGTTATGAGTAGAGAAAAGAAAATATAATGATAAAACTAATAAAAAATATTATTTATTTAAAAATAAAAAATAAAAATAATAATTTTCATTGTAACTATAAAGATATAGATAAAAAAAGTTGTGAATGGTGTAGTAATTTATAACAAAAACTGTAAATTATCAAACAATTTACAATTAGTTTTCGCTTCCTCATCAACCCAAAATAACAACACAAGCTTATTTTAATCAGTTTTGTATTCAGATGAAATGTTGGACACTTTTAGCTTCTTCTTGATCAAATTGTCAAGCAGCATTTAAGCATCTCTCCAACCAATAAAAAAATTATCTCCTTACTTTAAGTCTAAAGTAATACAACGGTCCCACATACCTTACTGTGACCACAATTCTTACTTTTTTTTAACGGTCAATGGTGTAGTAATTTATAACAAAAGCTGTAAATTATCAGTGTAACTTTAAAGATATAGATTTTAAACTCAATCACTCGGGTAAATCTATTGACGAAAGGTCATCCACGCCAGCAAACACATATAGCGCTAGTGACCCGGCTTGCCCGTCATTCCAAAGGAAACCGACCACCCAAAGGTCCACTATGGCAAACCCTTGGCCCGTTTGAAGCATATTGCATCTAGTAAAACTCCGACCTATAACCTCTACTTTAGAAAGTCATAGGGTGTCTC
>BJCM01053304.1:0-13766 GCA_018326385.1 Flaveria bidentis | reverse complement strand
GAAACATCACCCAAGAGAATCTTGAGTAGTCATCTGTAACTACATAGCAGTACAAGTCACCTGCGATGCTTCTTGTACTGACTGGACCAAACAGATCCATGTGAAGAAGCTTAAGAGGCAATTCAATGGAATGAACCTTCTTTTCCTTATGAGCCTTCTTCTTCTGTTTGCCTTTCTTGCAGGCAACACAAAAATCCGGGAGTTGGAAGTTTTTGACGTTCACTCCTCGCACTACTTCATTTTGGATCAAATGATTCATCTTCCGTGGATTGATGTGTCCCATTCTCCTATGCTAGGAGATAGAATCCTTCTCAATAGCCTTTGATAAGAAGCACTAAACTTGATGATCCGTTGTGGAGGCCTTTGATAGATCCAAGACATAAAGGTCACTGTATCTTAAAGAAGACATTAAAACTTGGTCCTCTAGGATCACATAGTCCTTTTTCAGGACATAGCACTTCTTATTGTCGAATACTACCTTTAATCCTTTGTCCCATATTTGGGATACAGAAAGTAAGTTGTTTTGAAGTTGTTGAACGTCGTTTACCTTATCAAACTTCACTTTTTGGTTCCCTACTTCCCCTTGAGTTGTGATGTAACTTCCTTTGTTTCCTACAAAAGAAACATGACCTCCTTTGATTTGTTTGACATTTGACAGGAGTGCCCGGTTTCCAGTCATGTGCCTTGATGCTCCGCTATCTACGATCCAAGTGTTAGTATCAGCACTATAACGAACACCCTGCACATTCAATGGAAATCATTAGTTGAGGTTAGGGACCCAAGCCTTAGCTGGCTTGGGTGACCCAGAGGCATCACACATCATAAATTCTACCCATTGAACATTTGAGGGTGAGGGAAGATCTGTTTTCTTCTTGTTCTTATTTTCAGATACAAGGATGGACTTCTCTTTCCATAAACCAGTTTTATGTAAGGCCTGTTTATGATAAATAGACAACTGGCTAATGGGTTGAACTTTTGGTTCACTGACTCTTTTTGGTGGAGTCATGGAGCTTCTTTTGGATGAGCTCTATTTAGTGTCAAAAAGTTCAACTCTTTTCCTTGGAGTCTTATAATATAGACAATAAGACGCAATGTGTCCATACTTTCCACAGTTGTAGCAAGATCTACTTTCGACATGTTGGTGTAACTGTTTCTGTGGAGAAGTGTGTGACACACATGTGACTTTATTCTATTTTAGTTTTAACACTTGTTGTTTAGAGGTTTTAACTTGTTTAACAACATTTTCAGTTTTAACCTTTCAAACTTCTTTACCCTTTTGTTTATCTGGACTTAGACATAAAGCACTTTGGTAAACTTGTTTGGTCTTTTTGGGTTCAGAAATAGACGTGGTTGACCCGGACTTTACCTTAACCTTCTCAAAATTTTCATCCAGATTAGCAATTGGCATTTTACCTTTTGATTTTCAAGTGGTCTCCTTTTGTTTAGTGCCAGATACAATAGTCTGACATGTGGAATCTGGATCACATACAAGAGGAATGGATACCACATGATCCTTGATTGGGTTGTTGTTTATCGGTTTGCTTTTGGCATTCAACAAGGTCTCATGTGGTTGTGGAACCACTTTATAACCCAAATCCTCCCTATTGATGCGTTCTCTTACTAAGTGTTGGACAATGTGAGAAGAACTTGTCCAACTATGCAATTTTTGTTTTAATGAATTTACTTCTACTTCCAAAACTACTTGTTGTTTCTTAGTGTCTTCTTGGGAGTTTAAATAGAATTAATTTCATTAGTTTGGTTAAAAGCCACAACTTCAGTTTCCCTAAGTTGTTTATTCAAAAATTCTATCTTTTCTTTATAACTATGCTCATTTTGTTTTAGAATTCTATTTGCATCTATGCATAGTTGTAGATCAGTTACTAAGCTATCATTATGATCTAATAACCTAGCAAATTTTAAGTCTATGCTTTCCTTAAATTTATTACATTTAATGTATGCATGACTATCAAATAATTGATCAGTGGTAGTTACCAGAGAGGGTGTGGTTGAATCAGCCATCAAAGTAGAGTCAAACATTTCCGGTGCTGGTGATTCAGAAAATTTTGTGCTTGTCCCTTCTTTAGGTAGGTGATTGACCACATTTGCAGTTTCTTTATTTTTTGACATCACGAGTTCCACTACAATAGCAGCTTAGCTTGCTGAGTCGACATCTAGATACTCAACACTAGCAATATTGGATTCTCCCGGAGACACAAACCGAAAGCTCCAATCTTGTCCTTCGTTATTGTGAGCAGTCAAGGCTTTAAAATCCTTGCTTGACAAAGTAGGACTACTTGTGGGTTTATCCTGATGATTGAAGGATGAAAATGGAGTCCCATTTCCTGTCTTCTTGGGCTTCACACATTCACGTTTGAAGTGCCCTTATTCCCCACAGTTGAAGTAGGTAACTTTGGTCTTGTCAAAACCAAAAGTTGTGTCCTTAGTAGCGATCAAGGTCTGTACGGTCTTCTTGACAAACTTCTTAGCTCTCCGGATAACACTTGCTAAGGCCCACATGATGTCCATTCTCTCCAGCTCTGTCTCGTCTACCTGCTTGTAGTCCTCATCTACCAGATGGCAGTTCCGAATTTTCCCAGCAACTAGTCCGTCATAGGAGTGAACGATAGCTGCTAAGAGATCAATATGCTCCTTTGCTACCTCTACTATAACATTCCCGAGATTCTCGGTCTTTAGTTTTATAGCATTGGCTTCAGATGCTATGTATTGGGTACAAGACGACCCTGACGTATAAGATCCTGAAGTGGTAGCTTGAGATGGAGCATCTGAACTCGACACAAATGCCATTTGAAGTGGCGCTCCAGACTTTTTGGATTGTGGAGTTGAGTTGTATAGTGATGGATTCTGATCATAAGAAGACTTTTGGGCCCTGTACTTCATCCTCAACTCTTCCTCTCTCAGTTTCAGAATGAAATCATCGATATCTAACTTCGCCAGCATATCATTCTGTCTGAGGTTGGATACAAAGGAAACCCACTTCTCTGGCAACCCATATGCAAAGTTTGACACCTTGTCTTCCATAGAAGTTGTGACTCCATGAGTGTGCAGCTCACTCATCAAGTGGTAGAACCGATCGATGACATCATCCAAGCTCTCCTTACCCATTGACGAGAAGTTGTCGAACTCCTTCTTTAACGATTTAGCCTTTAGAGCTTTTAATGATGCATTCCCGTTATACCGTTTTTCCAATGCATCCTACAGCTTCTTTGCTTGCTTGTTCTCAAAAAATTGATGGAAGATGTCCTTAGGAATTGACTGAGTTAGCAATGCATATACTTTCTTCTCAATATTCTACTTTACCTTTTGGCCATCACTAAAGGCCCCCTAAGGTAAGTATAACTCCATCTGCACCTACAAGCATGCTATACCCTGTCTCTATCGACTCCCACAGATTGGGATATACTCCATTCAAGTATATCTCGAATCTTTGCTTCCATTGTGGCTAATCATCTAACGTGATTAGCTTAGGGGGTTTATTATGATTTCCCACTTCATTTTCTAGAAGTAAAAGATTCTGGATCCTTTAATCCCTCCTTGCGGTGAAAGCTGAATATTGATCCTCCACTACTATCAACTTTGAACTCAGAACAATCTGTTTTTACTTGTGTGAATGAATGAGTGTGATTGGACAACTCGTGCGATTGAACAATGCGGATGGCTCAGACGTGCGAATGAACCAATGCGGATGGCTCACTCGTGTCAATGGACAGGTGCGAATGAACAATGCGAATATGCAGTTCAGTCGTACAAATGGAGGAATTACTGAGTTCAATCATGTATATGAGGGATGCAGATGGATTCAGTCATGCGATTGAGTCAATCGTGCGACTAAAGCTGGTGACTTTTGAGAATTCGAAGGTTTAAGGTATTTTGACGCAAAAAAACAAATTTCTCAAGAACCCTAATTGTCGTATGCCTGAAAAACGTTAACTTTTTGACTTGGAGACGTCTAAAACACAGTTTGACACAAAAATATTTGAGTGAAAAACACAATTTTTATGTCAAAATTGATTGAATCACACGTAAATCTAGAGCCAAGTCTCTAATACCACTTGTTAGGACCGAGTACGGGACGGAGTACTAACTGATTTACGTGTATACCAACTCAAATAGTGTAGAATCCTATTTGATTGGCGATCCAATCAGTGAGAATGCACGTAGAATCGATCTTAGGTTGAATCTAAACGTTAAGAACGATAGCAAACCGATTTAGTGTGATCTATGAACTTGGAACAGGTTCTATTAAGTCTCTGGACAGCTAGGGTACGACTTAGTACGTAGGGAATTGAATTGTTATGTTTTTCCATGAATTAAGTGGTATTTATAGGTTAGGGTTTCTCATTCGTGCGACTGAACCATTAGCATGGTTCAGTCGTGCAACTGAGTCATGCGGTTGTTCCGTCCGACCGACTGAGTGTTCAGTCGTGCGACGGAGTCAATCTCATGTCATAATTGTACGACTGATCCAGTCTTCTGGTTCAGTCATGCGACTAGTTCATTGGCATGATGTTGTTCATGTGTATGGTCCATTTGCATGGGCCATTCGCATAAGAACATCACATGACTAAGTTTAAACATATATCTCAATCATTCTTGACTAAGAACCATTTAAACAACCACAAACCTATATAGTTAGTTCAATCATACATTATTAAACATTAAGCAATGAAATATTCAACATTATAAGCATAACCAAAACATATATTTCATTCAGTACCCATTCTAATACATATATGAAAGACATTTTACATTTGAGTTCCTAAACTAGGTACACATGTATCTACAGACAAACATTTGCTTCATGGGTTTTTCCCCTTGTTCTTACCCCTTTGACAACATCTCCAATGATGTTTGTGGTGGGGTGAGACTTGTGGATCCTTAGTTGAGGGATCATAACAAGTTGTTGAGACAGATCTAAGTTAGAGATATTTAGATCTGGCATAGATGTTTCACCCACCACATCAACACAGTTATCAAGATAAACTTGATCCAATGAGTTTGCGACATCATTGAAGTTGTCATCTATGGAGTGGTTATTTGCATGAAGAAACTCCTGATCACTATCACCACCTATATTGTTTTCTTCTACATGTGAGGCATCTCTATCTGGTTGTGGAGCCTCTGAGTTGGGTTTTGAAGGCATCCCAGATGTATCAACCGAGGTTGTCATTGTAGTGCTGATAGAATCCTCATTTGCAAAAGTAGTTCCTACTGGAGCTGAAGATGTGTTACTTGAAGGTCTTCTTAACTCAAATTTTGGATAGATCACCTGTATTTAAATTTTCTGTAGATCCTGAAACAGTCTCACAAGATTTTTTAAAAAAAGTTGGTAACTATATCAAGATCGAATAGCCAATCATGACAAAAACTAGCCACACAGGGTGTGTGTTCATTGAAAGTCACATTGGTTGACTCCTCAACAATTCAAGTTCTGAGATTGTATACTCTGTAAGCCTTAGCTTAGGAATAGTATACAATGAAGTGTCCATCATCTGATTTCTCAGCAAATTTGGCAATTTGATCTTTTGTATTTAAGATGGTGCAAGAGCATCCAAATGACCTGAGAAAACCTGTGAAAAGTTTCCTCTTGTGCCAAAGTTCATAAGGAGTCTTGCCATGAGTCTTAACCACTAAAACTCTATTCTGCACATAGCAGGCAGTGTTGACTGCCTCTGCCCAGAAGGTGATGGGCAGCTTAGAGTCAGACAACACGGTTCTTGCAGCTTCAATTAGTGTCCTGTTTCTCCTTTTAGTAACACCATTTTGCTGAGGAGTCCTGGGAGTAGTATATTGTCTTGAAATACCTTTTTCATCACAAATTGTATCAAGGATTTGGTTCTTGAATTAAGTTCCCTGATCACATATTATGATTTTGACCATATTATCAGATTGATTATCAATCTTCAAGATGAAACTTTTCAGAATCTCAAGAGTTTCATCCTTAGTTTTAAGGAAGAAGACCCAAGTGAATCTTGTAAAGTCATCTGTGATCACTAAATAGTAAGAGGTCCTTCCTAGACTCATTACATTGGTGGGGTCAAAGAGATCCATATGTAACAAGTGTAGGGGTGTAGTGATATAGTTTCTTTCCTTAGGCTTGTGAGATACCTTATGTTGTTTCCCTTTAAGGCATGCAACACAATGGTCATCACTTGTAAACTCTTTCTTTGGCATTCCAGTTACCAAATCATTCTAAATAAGTTTATTCATATTCATGTTCTAAAACTTCTCCAGAGGGAGATGTTTCTTGCAAGTACATCTTGTACATTTTCCCTTTCCTAGGGGCTCTAAGCAGGATATGCTCATGAGGAATAATCAACCCGGGCTTGAGAACAGTGCACTCATGCTCAGTAAAGAGCATGTTATGACTCTGTTCACAAAATTGGGATACACTCAGAAGATTGTACCCAAGCTCGTTGACAAAGTTTACCTTTTCAATGTTGAGCTTACCATTTGTGACATTGCCCCTTCCAGAAATGAAACCACCTTCATCTCCTCCAAAAGCAACTGGTCCTCCATCAATCCTTTCAAAGTTCTGGAGTAGTGACCTATTGCTTGTCATTTGCCTGGAACAACCATTATCAATGATCCAGACATTCTTGTTTGTCTTGAGTTGTCCCTGGACAAAGAAAATGATTAGTTACATTTGGAAACCCAAGCCTTATTTGTCTTGGGCTCACTAATAGAAACATAAGGTAATGCAATAGTAATAGATCCTATGGTTGTGCTAGGAGGATCTTGAGTTGTTGTTGATGGAGAATTTTCAATCACTTGGTCTTTCTTTGACTTTCACACCACTTTTGGAGTCTTGGACTTGACCTTCAATACCTCGGAAGCTTTTAAGACTTCGGAAGTTTTGATGACTGAACCTTCGGAAGATTCCGTAGACACTGCAGCAGACTTCAGTGCTTCAGAAGTATTCCGTTCTTACGAGACCAACTTTTCTTCCGAAGGCAGTTTTCCACTTGCCTTTTTCTTAGATTTGGAGCTTCCAAAGGAAACAGATTTTACTTCCAAAGCTTGAATTTTCTTGGAACTATTGGAAGTCCTTGTCTTGGTCATATGAAGAGTACCTTTAGGTTTATATGGACAATCCTTAGCAAGATGTGCAGTACTTTCATACATGACACACTCCATTTTCTTCTTCCCGAGAGCCTTTTGTTGGAAATAAGACTGACTTTGGTCACGTCCCTTCTCCACCCTTATCTTTGCAGATGCTGAGACAATCCTTTTGGGCTTATGACTGTTCTTGGAGTTAGATGGTCCAGGTTGTGTAGCAGTGATACACAACAGATCAACATTCTTTTGTGTACTAAGATGATTTGAAAATGAACCCGAAATTTTAGCAGAACAGTTTAGGTTGATGTCTTCAGTCTTTACTACTTCAAACCCTGTAGAGATAAAAACTTGTTTTTGCTTAGAGTTGAAAGTAGTCTTGATCTCTTGAGCTTTCCTTGCTTTTCTTTTGCTCTTTCTGATCAAGTTCTTTCTCATTGACTTGGTTATCACAATCTTCTTCATCTTCTTATAAGGATAGTGGCCCTTCTAAAAATCCTCCTCTTCACTCTTCTTAGAGGAATTCTTCACTATCACTTCTTTATCCTCTTCACTCAAAGGATCTATGAGAGGAAGCTCATCTTCACAAGTTCCACACCTAGGTGATCTTATAGACAAGATTATGTGTGGAGGAGCTGTCTTTTTTGATCCTAGTCCCTGTTTCTTTTTATAGCACACTTTGTTGTGCAGGGATGAGGATACCATGTTCTTGAAGGTCTCTTCTTCAAGAACACACTTGTCTGCCCTAGCTTTGCTAATTACAAGCTCAGCCTGGCACTCAGTCAGCTTGGTTACGAGATCCTTGATTTGAGTCCTAAAATCTATATGCTCATGTTTTAGAACTGAAATAGTTTTCTCTAAGTCCTCAATCTTTAGTTTATAATCATTTTAAAATGTTTAAGGACTCAAGATCAGATCTCATCTCCAAGTTATAGGACCTGCATATATTAACTTTAGCAATGCATTCAGGGGTACAAAGATGTTCCAATACCTTGGCTTCATCATCATCTACCATTAGTGCTTGGTTGGGAGAAGCATCTTCCACCTGAAAGCTACAGTCAAAGCCTCTATCTTCAACGGCAACAGCAGCCTGCTGCTTTGGCTTCATAATCTAGGGAGCTTTGTTAATGTCATTAGGTTTGGACTGTGTTTGGCCACCATTTGTTCTAGGTGCCTTACACTCCCTAGCAAAGTGGCCCATCAAGTAATAGTTGTTACACTTGACTTTGCCCTTGTCCAGGCCAAACTTTCCACTGGTTGCATTGCTTGGAAACTTCCTCCCAGTCCGCTTGTAGAACTTCTTGGCTCTATGAGTGAGAAGAGCCATCTGCTGGACTATCTCCATGTACTCTAGATCATCTGGATGGATACAGTCCAAGTCTTCAATAGTGAAAATAAAGTTGCCATAACTTTAATCAGAAGACACAAAAGCTTGAGAAAAACTTGTCTCTTGCAATGGGCTTCCTTACGTGTAGTTCTCCCTTGGTGTCTCTAGGAAGGTGATGAAAGGGCCCTTCAGTGAGTTGTCAGGGTAGCATATGAGATGATGTTGGGGTTCTATGCTATCCTTTTCAACCACATGCAGGGCTGAACCCATTTGATTGTTCGAGTTGCTAGATGAACCTTGCATGTTCATCTCCATCTGGTAGCCACTGAGAATCCCATATAACTCTGTTAGAGTGAGAGTTTGGAGATTTTCAGTCCTCTTGATCACCAAATAGTAGTGTGTCCACTACCTAGGAAGTGAGGACATGAACTTCCTAACAATGTCCCTATTCTTGAGAGGAACTCCTCCATCCACAAGGGTATCCACAATCTCAACATACCAAAAGTATTCCTGAGTCATGGTTTCACCTGTTTTGAAGGTGATGTTTTCAAACTACTACTTCAGGAGATCCTTCTTGTTCTCCTTAGCTTTAGAGGAACCCTTGTACATTAGTTTCAATGCATCCCATAGCTGGTTAGTTGTTTTGCATTTCTTGAAACCTCTGTATACAGAGTTTGGAAGAGCAGTCTGAAGGGCTGTCATGGCTTTTCTATCAATCTCTATTCTCTTCATGTGTTCATCAGAGTAGTTTGCCACAGCCTTGGGGATCATACAAGCACCGGTAGCAGAAGGGGTGATTGGTATGTAAGGTCCATTCTCAACAGACTCCCACATTCTTGAGTCTAGAGACCTGATGAAACCTTCCATTCTCAGGCACTAGGTATCAAAGTCATCAAGAGTGATCAGTGGGAACTTGTTCATGGTTCCAATTTCCATATCAGTCTTGGAAATGGCTGCAATTTGAAAAGTTGAATATTTGTGTGTGTGTGAAGGATCTTAAGATGGTGAGATCTTATATCAAGAGCCTGGAATGCTCTGATACCAAATGCAGGACCGGTGAAGGGGGTCACTTACAACACAACAACACAAAGAGGAGAGTAACTAAACTTAATCAAACAATGAATTGGATTAACCTAAATATATGACACTAAAAAACACAAGTAATTAAGAGATAGAACATAAGAGCAAGATACACAAGTGTATGGTTTTCAAGATTGCAGTGTATTGCTTTCTCAATGTTCTATTACAAGTGTTACAAAGCATAAAGGAAAGTTACAAAAACATGAGATACTTATACTACATCCTACAACCGGCCATACAACGAAAGCCAGCTGGATACAACTGACTAGACACAAAACAAAATCAATTGTAGAGTGAAAAGGCAGATTGCCTTTTGACTAGTGACTATAACATGTCATAACTCACATCCTTATCTATTACAAAAAGGATAAAGTACATGAAGTAGAAAGTTACAGACTCAAGATCTCAATGTACAGTTACCAAAAGCATGGACCTTTTCACCAACTCATGTAAGTTGATGACCTTACAAAGTTGCAACGGAAAGGGGTCTAGCTTTATGGAAAAGTGCATAAGATAAAGCATGTAGTTAAAAGTCTTCAGAAGAAATTTGTGTTCAAGAGTTAAGCTTCGGAAGACTTTGTCTCTTAAGCTTTGGAAGACTTCATCTTTGGCTTCGGAAGATATTGGTCTTGGCATCAGAAGATTTCACACTTAGAATATTTTTGTTGCATGTGTGAAACTTCCGAAGCATTCTTCTTTAGTACTTGTGCAACATGCATGCAAGAAAACTTTGGTTGCTTTAGCCTCTATACATATTCTCTACGGTATGTTGTGGGTGGGGTTTGATTTCAGGCAATGTATGTGTTTTATGATGTTTGATTGTGTTTCTAATGCTTAGAATGTAAGATTTAAGCTTAGCACAAGATAGGTGATGTTTGGGGACTGATTTTTGATGATAAGTCTGAATTAGGCTGCTCATGCGCCAAAACATTAGTTCATGCGCCCAACTGAAAATAATTGCCTCAGTGTTCATACGCCCAGATAGTTCATGCGCCTGCATAGTGCTCATGCGCCTGTAATAAATGTTGCTCATGCGCCCCAATAGTGCCAATGCGCCTGAAAGTTGCTCATGCGCATAAGTGTTCCTCATATACTTGAAAGGCCATGCGCCTGCATAGTGCTCATGCGCCTGCATAGTGCTCACGCCCCTGCATAGTGCTCAAGCGCCTAAAGACTTAGATTATTTTTTGACTTAGGATTTGACTTGGGAGGTTCCCGGGGGCTATGTAAGTTGACTTTTTGAAGTCAAAGATGATGTGATGAGCATTGTACGATGATGTATGCTTATGCGTGTTGGTATGTTGCATGACTTTTATGTCATTGTGATGGTGCCTTGTGTGGCGATATTTTGTATGATTATGGTATGTTCCATGTTATGTATGTTTATCCTTCCCGTGACTTTACGTTTTATAGTTGTGAAAGAAATTATAAAGTATTATGTAACGTAAAGTGAAAGATAATGAAAAGAGGAACAATATGATAGATTGCATGCAATAATGAAAGATAAAGTAAAGAAAGGCTTGCAAGCAAAATGTACGGAGGTGCACGACTCTAAAATGTCGTAAGCTCAACTCGGTGTGGTTTAGCTAGCCCATAAGGATACACGTAGGGGTCCAGTCTTTGTAACTGACCAGTGATATAGTACATGGATTATAGTGGTTACTCAGCTCGGTGCTGGTGCCAGGCTTTGGGTGTTATAGAAGTCATTTATGATCTTCGGCCCAGTACCCGCATTGTGCATACGTTTGAGGTGTAGTATACAGTTAGGATCTTTGTCGCTTGCCCCGGTGCTGGTGCCAGGCTATGTGCGTTATGGAAATCATTTTTGATCTTAGGCCCACTACCCGCTTTGTGCATACATTTGGGGTATAGCTGATGACACTGATCCAGAAAGTGATAAAGAAAGATAGCGATAGAGAAAGAATGTGATAAAGAAAGAAAGAAAGAGTTACAGAAATAAAGTGATGAACAGTAAAGGAAGATAATAATGAAATTATCTTTATGTATGTAC
Source organism: Flaveria bidentis (assembly GCA_018326385.1). Lineage (NCBI taxonomy): Eukaryota > Viridiplantae > Streptophyta > Magnoliopsida > Asterales > Asteraceae > Flaveria > Flaveria bidentis. The sequence goes on along the minus strand of BJCM01053304.1, from coordinate 2,274 downwards.
GATCATGTACTACAGTATAATATGATTTGAACGAAATTAAAAAATGGTTTTAACGAAAGTAAAGTACATTTTATTTTAAAAGTAGAACTCACTCAGCAACACTGACTTTTATGTGTTTCTAGTTGGCAGGTAAAGGTTGCTAAGGATGGCACAGGGCGGCTAGTTGGCTCGTTCTGGATGGCATACATTTTTGTAATGTTTTTGTGATGTAATGAAATATGTATTTTGTAATTTGATAATGATGTATTATTTTCCAAAAGCATATATAATGAAATGGAAAAGTTATTTTTAATGTTTCCGCTACAGTATTTTTTTTAAGTTAATGAAATTATATGTTTTATGTGGGATGATTGACCAGTTGTGAACGTCCCGGGAATGGGGCCTTACAAGTTGGTATCAGAGCCAAAGTTTAGGTGAAACATGTAAATTTAAAAAAAAAACTTAAACTGAAAATGGCACGTAAAGGGAAGTGATGCCAGTCCGAGTAGCTGCGTGCCATCAGGTATTTTCTTAATGTTAAGCGGCATTATGTGCGCATATTATGTTGTTAATGTGTTGTTGTAGATTTAGATACAGATGTAGTCAAGATAGGTAATGCTTGGGGTATGGAGAGTAAAGTAAGTAGCTAATCACAACTGGCCACTGTAATTAGAGACTTACTATACTTGACATAAACTGAGCTATTCCCTTGAATGACCATGTTGGTGTTTGAATCTTATAGTGTGTTTAGAGGATGGTAAGTGGTACATCATCGAAGGCTTCACGTGGTGGAGGTTGTGGTGGAAATGGTGCTGAACCACAGGTTACAAGAGGAAGGCCTAGGGCTGAAAAGGTGGTTCATGAAGAACCAAAGACTCCTCATCCGGAGGCTGGGGATGAGAATGCTAACTTAAGAGCTTCGGTAAAGGAGGTTGTTGTTGAAGAGGTGCATAAGGTCATGCAGACAATCATACCGTTTGTGGTGACCGAAGTAATCAAGGTTGTGAGGGAAGGAGAAAGGAAGGAAAGGAGTAGGCCTATGGGCGAAAGAAGACAACCCGAGACTGAGATGGTTCTCTCTGATGACGAAGAAGAAGAGCATATGCCGGAGGCGACACGAGGCTGCAAATATGGGCATTTCAAAGATGCAAGCCCCCTACCTTCGATGGTAATGGCACTGCGGTTACTGTTCACAGATGGGTGAGAGAGATGGAAGTTGTTCTGAATATTAGTGAGTACCCAGAGGACCAGAAGTTGAAGTTGTTCTGAATATTAGCCGTCCAGAGGACTCGGCTTTGTGCGGGTGGGACAGTATCATCCAAGCTGAGGGTAGTCGGGCTATCGGGAGGATGAAGTGGGTAGAGCTGAAAAGGTTGGTAATTGAGAAGTTCTGTCCTCATAAGGAAATGGATAAGGTAGAAAGGGAGTTGCAACAGTAGGAGGTGGGGACTATGACCCATCAGCAATACACCACCATGTTCAATGAGATGGCATGTCTGGTGCCAGATCAAGTGACACCCTTATCATAAAAGATCAAGAGATACATTCAAGGGTTGCCGGTGGATATCCGAAGGCACATGATGACTGCTTGGCCAAGCACGTTTAAGTAGCCAGTTGACTTAGTAGGGAGATTGTATGATGAAAGAGCAGTGGTGGTGGCTAAAGGCAACAAGAAAGGTGGTGGTGATCGGAATTGGAATTGGAATGGGAAGCGGGTTGGACATGGCGGGGCCGCTCCAAGAAACAAAGGTGCACGGGTGGATGACTAACGTGTGGTCACATCCGGAGCGGGGGCGAGGAGGTGTGTTAAGTGTGTATGAGAGCACACTGGGGAATGTAGAGTGGGATCCAATGTCTGTTTTCATTGTGGAAGGACCGGACATGTGGCGAAGAACTGCGAAGTAAGGAGGTGTTATACTTGTGGTGAGGAGGGCCACATGAGCAGGGACTGCAAGAAGCCGAGGGCTGAAAGTTCCGGTGCAGGAAAGAAGACGACGGGGATTGAAGGGCAGAGGGAAAGTGCCAGAGTATTCAAGATGACGCAGGAGGAGGCTAGGACGGACCCCGATGTTATTTCAGGTATGTTTCTAGTAAACCAAAGTTTAGCCTCTATGTTATTTGATTTTGTTGCTAGTAAGAGTTTTATTTCTGCTGCTTTCTGTGCTAAATTTCATGTTAATAGTAAGAATATAAATACGCCCTTTGATGTAGAAACTGCCATAGGTAAGTCTACCAGGATTTCTAAGTTGATAGAAGGTTGTGACATAGAATTAGAAGGTCACAAGTTCCCTGTTA